>BMAV01022726.1:167574-214791 GCA_019973955.1 Trichonephila inaurata madagascariensis
ATTCTTCACATGCAATGGGCTCAATTCATGAAGTCACATGATAAAAACAAACACGTATTTTCCATTGAATTCAAAACAAACATTATAACAATTGTACTTGTTGTTCTATTTATAAAACTCAGATAAAATTTCAAATTTCATATTTGGGTAAAGATATTTACATGTTAGGAAAAAAAAATTTTTCAAAAAGATTTTCTTTAATTAAAAAAAAATCATATTTTATGTTTATATTTTTAAATAAAATGCATTTTGTATACATATGTATTTTTAAGAGAAAGTTTCTGCAAAGAGCAAAACTTAGCAACATCGGAGCGTGTGAACTGATTAGCTGGAAACACTAGATAATTTTTATCGTGTGACTTTGACGTCGTATGAGTTTTTAAATAGATTGGCTATAAAATCCCGTGGCTTTCACTATCATGTGACTATGAAGTCATATGAATTGAGCCCATTTTGTACGATCATGCGCAGAGCAGCGGTAAAATTTGTTTTCTAGCTCCTGTCGGTGGAACAGAAAAACTCCATCTTGCAGTTTCACAGAACCTATTGGACACTGTCGACGTTGAAATTAGCTTCTTGCGACTTCTGGCTGTTCCGAAAATTCAAAATTTCATTAATAGATTCCAGTTTTTAGAGTAGAGATAAGATATATATAAGAGAGAGAGGCAGAACATGTCGGCGAAGTTGAACATCACTCCGAATAAATTATAGTATTAAAAAAACTAAAAAACGAGCTTTTATGGTTAATAGAACTAAAAAGTAAAAAAAATAATAATAATAATTCTTAATATAAGAATAAAATGATTCACGAGAAAATTAATGCCTTTGGGGTAAAAACGTGGGATGCTCTATATCAATTTTGCTATAATTTCTTACTAGTTCTATTCCGAAATGCTGAGTTAATGTAATAATGAAGTACAAAGCACCTCACGCTCTCGTGAATCATTTTATTTTTATACTAAGAACTATTTTTTTACTTTTTAGTTCGATTAACCATAAAAGGGTGTTTTTTTAAACTATAATTTAATTTTCTAGTTCAATCTCCAATAAAAGCATGTATTTTTAGTGTTCTAAGCTATCATTTATTCATTCATGAATTAATCTTACATGGGTCATTTTTTAGAATCTGGAATACCCATTGGCATCTTATCAGTTCATCCCACTTCGAACCTCAATAAAATGAACTTTTAAAAATGAAATAGATATTTCATTAACCTCATTAACGTATCTAAAATGTAATATTTGTAGAGCGTTTTTAAAATTTTGGCCCGCGACCAAAAATGTTTGCCCATCCCTGAGTTAGAACAAATTTTTTTTCACATACACGAGTCTTTTTTTTTTATTTTTTTATTTCCATTTTCAAAAAAAACTAGACAATTGTTTATATTATGATAAAATATTGTTGACGCAAGTTTTCACTTTTAGGGTTGTAACTTGATGTTTTAGTCGCCAAATGTGAGAATGGGATCTGGAATTAGTCGCCAAATCTGGAAATGGGATCTGGAATTAGTCGCCAAATCCGGAAATAATATACGGAATTAGTCGCCAAATCTGGAAATCATTATTCCTGATGATCCTTATTAGAACAATAGAACAAAATTATGAAATTATTGTATTATCATCAGTCCTTGACAAGTGGGCAAAATTTCGAATTAATCTGACCTTTTAAAGTGGGTAAAAATCGAGTTCAAAGATTCCGTTACATACAAGTGCAGCTTATAAAAGCGTGCTAAAAAAGCCTTCCAAAAGTATTTACGGCAATGGAAGGAATGCTGGGCTAAGAGTGTGCGAAGGCGCAAGAGGCCTACTCTGGATTTGATTAGGACCCTATTCCTGCAAAGTAACTAAGATATATTTTCTGGCCAAAGGTCGGATACTTTTTTAACAGACCTTGTATAGGCGTATTAGCAAGTATGCGATTCATTCCATACTGTTATCAAAATCCATCTCCATCAAAAAAATATGTTGAACTAGGAAAAGGATTTAATGGGAGTTCATGTTTGAGAATTCAATGTCGACCTGATTTGAGAAGCCATATGTGTTTTAAAATTTATGCACATCTGGTAAAATCGCACGTTAAACATTCGTTTTATCGTTAATCCTTCTTAAATTTTATGTTAAGCAGGATTAATATATGCTGTGAAAATTCGCTTTAATTACATTTACTACAACAAAAACTCTCAACAATGACGCGAAATTATTAAATAAAATTTTAATTCTGTGCTCGAAATTTCATTTCTTGGGACATAAAATTAGTAAATATCATACGTTAATGCTCTTTTTGTGCATTCTACGTTTCATCGTACGAAGTCACTAAAACATTTTGGACATCTCGTATTTTGAAACAATTGAGATTGTTACATATCCATTATTGCTTTTTAGTAAAAATAATCTAACAAACGAGCGTATAAGTTACAACAAATTCTTGGCCATCGTTTTATATTTTCATAAATTGATGCCATTTAACGTTTTATAAAGAGGTATTTGTTGTTTGTTTCAAAAGAGTTGCATTTTGTCAGGTAAACTATTAGCAGACACGACAAGTCCTTAGTTGTGGAAGCCATTTCATCAGTGGCGCTGTCTAGTGGTGGCTCCCGCTACCAAATTTTGAAATATACATTTTATTCAATTCAAACTCTTGTTGGATGCTAAATATTGCCGTAATTTAATATGGCCGAGTGTACCAGAGCCTAATTGATACTCAAAGGAGCTTTTTCATACCACTTAGTCATATGAAAGGCGTGATTGCGTTTTTCACATCCAAAAATTCTATCGACTCCAGCCGGGGTCGAGCCCGCAACCTTAAGCGTATGAGGTGGGTACGCTACCTCAAAGCCACCGAATCAATCCATGAAGCGGTATTTGATTCTTCAACCTGTTCGACAAGTAGACCTTTAAAAAATTATACAAAATTTTTAACATATATTCCGATTGGACTAAATGGTATTTTTTGGCTCCGACGTTCAATTTATTACATCATTTAACACTCAATTAAATAACATTACTTTCCGAAATTAATAGGATGTTTTAATTAAAGAAATTTGGTTTTAGAAACAAAACAAAAAAAAAAAAAATAAATAAAAGTCGAAGCCAAATGTCACAATTGGAAGCAAAAGGCTTCATCTGAAATTTCATGGAGATTCGATTGCTTCATCGGAAGCAGTTTTATAGAAAACGGAATAAAAATTTTGGAATAATCTTTCTTTTTCAACCTGATTTCTGAATGGAATCTTGTTTGTTTGAATCTTCTCTATCCCATTAATTTTAACGAGATGTAAGCTCAGATGGGATTTGGAAAGCCTGAGTGACCTAATTAAAATGTAGTTTTTTATTTTGTTTGCTCTAAGCTCAGGACGGGGCTTTCAGAGCAAATGTAATTTACTTAGTTAAAAAGAATTCGAGATTTAAAACTTTCAAAAAGTGTTCAAAGGTTAATGAAGGTGCTGATTTAAAAGCCCCCTAACTGGTGATGTGGTTTAAGACAAAATCGATGAAGTAAATAAAAGTTTGGGGTTCGATTAAATAAAAGTTTGAATTTTGTGCTGGAATTTGAGGGAATTTTTCTATTTAAAAACAACAGTGTGTGTGTGTCTCAAAAATATGATGGATTTTAATTAATATATCTTTCTTATAATTGAGTTTTCTATAAATGCCTTATTTCAAAGAATCAAACATTTTTCCAAAAAGAAAAGTAATGCATTTCTGGAACAAATATTTGAATATTAATTATATTAATTAATAAGCTGCTTTAGTTTTAATGTATGAAATAACTATCTAGTTTGGTTATTTACTTGATGGAATTCATGAAATGTTATTTTTAGAAAAGAAGCATATTATACTGCCCGCCAATTTCGCCAAATTAAAAGACATTGTTAACTCATAAAATGTTGTCAAATAGTTATATAGTTATTAATATAATTTCCGAACTTGCGCAGAAACGGTTTTACACTATTGGCTGCATGAGAGATTTAAAGATGTCTTCTGATTTGTCGAAATGGATCAACAATAAAGGGTTATTAATAATTCCTTCCAAGATTTCGTCGTTGAGTTGAGTTGAGTTGAGTTTGGTGTTTTATGGCACAAGAGCCATTTTTGGCTATACTGCGCCAAACATTCATAGGTCTGTGGTCTGGACGGGAAAAGAAGAAAAGGAGATATTGGATAACAAGATAGTGTTTCGAAAATAGAGAAGGATCACTGGGGTACCCCGGGGTCGTGAAACCCGTGTTTACCAAAGATAGTAAACCCCTTGGGAAAAGGAAAAGATCACTAGAGGGTACCTCGGGATTGTGACACCCGTACCCACCTAAAGTAGGTGAGCCTCCTGAGGGGGCAAGATTTCGTCATATGAAAGAAAACAGAAAAAATTCGTTGTACTTTGTTTTAGTCTGTTTATCTCTGTGTCACAAATTTTTTTCTCTGGAAGTCATGCATTTTTTTTTTAAAAAATGTCAAATAAAAGTGCATAAGTTTAACCCTCTGACCGGAACATCAATTTTTTTGCCGCTCTGAGGAAAATCCGTCTGGCAGACGGGTACGCATTTTTTTTTTTTTTTTTAAATTTTATTACCTTAAGGACTGTTTTAAACATCCTTATCGCTCTAGAAATTGAGTATGGCTCAAATAAGATGCGTGGGGTTAAACCAAGCACAACTTTTTGTTCGAGATATGTACGCTAGACAATTTAATTAAAAACATGAAACATATAAACGAAAATACAATTTTTAATATTTAAGTCTTTATGAGGCACACTATATTAATATATTTTTATCACAAGAATTGTGACAAATATTTTTATAAAAACTTATTAGAAATTATTTATATTCATGTAAAAGTAATTAAAAATAATAATACCAAAAACGAAAAAACTATAGGAACAAAAGTAATGCGAAAGTAAAACTAAACCTGCATGAGAGAGAAAGAGAGAGAAGTTATAGGAACAACAGTAAACATAACAATACAAATATCACATTTTTCTTTGTGTGTTTCAAGCAAATATGAGATCCACATTTGGCGCATTTATATGACGTCACTCTATTTATTTATTTTTTGTACGGACAATAACGGCAATTCCTTCTTTTTCATGGCCGCCATCTATAATAATCATAAATAATTTTTAAAAAATGCAAATTAAAATATTATAAAATAAATATTGTCGATAAATCTGTCTGCGAGACGGGACACTAAAACATACATACGGAGGAATATCCGTCTGATAGACGGTGATTGATAAGAAAAATCGCATATACTGGGAGTTGAAAAAAATCGCCAAGTACCACCAAGTGATCCTCTCACTGGGTAGAGTGCAACTGAAGATATCAAGGCAGCCCACTCTAAAAATCACACCACCGCATTATCTACAGGCATCAAAGAAAATAATCCCCGTCTGAGAGACGGTTGCTCCAGTCTCAGAGGGTTAATCTAAAAAAATTAATCAGAAAACTGCAAATTTTTTTATTATTCGTTTCTGAGATTTAGATTTATTTTTAATTAGTGCCAAATGATCATGTTTTGTGTTTTCTTATAATTTTACAAATTTCCATTGCGAAAAATTCCAAGGTGATAATATTGATGCAAACGCAAAGACTTGTGCATATTACCCATTATATTGTGCATATTTCAAATTCAAGTTTTCGAATATGAAAACTCAGTTGATATAATGTTTTAAAAAGTTTATAAAATATCTGAATTTTACCATCAGAAAAGGAAGTGCTTTCCAAAATGAGGATTTAAAAGTATTATATCGTATTACTAAATTAAAAGTCCTAGTATTTTTTAATGAGAGATAAAAGAATTGCTATCAAAGTTGAGACGCTAAATTATGTTTACAATCAAGAACTGTTAGTTACAAAAAACACAGTTTTTACTCAAAAAAGGGAAAAGGAGAATACATTTTCAAGAACTATTTTCTACTTGCATTTGCTTTAAAGACTCCGAAATAAAATAAAATGAGGAAAAATTCTAAGATAAAAAGTAAAGGTAAATTAATAAAACAATATCTAAAAATGGATAATCGAGAAAAATAATTGTTTACAAACTTTTATTATATATATGAAATCTCATTTTGAATTCAAAGAAACCACCCCTAAAAAAGCTAGCTGTTACGTGCATCAGAAATTTCAATGAAATAAAATAATATAAATTATTTTAAATATATATGCAAAAACTCAAATTCTTTCTTAAGCTGCAGGCATTTTACCTCTTCCTTAATTTTGCACAAAAATTGTAAAAAATCCTTTACTATAATTTACCAAAACTTTAAAATAGACTTAAACCTTATAAATGTGTGTAATTATAATTTCCCATTAAGTTTGTACAAATATCTTATTACTAATGTAACTACTATTACTGCTGTTATTACTACTATTCTTAAAACAACTAAATTATATTATTCCAATGTTTGTTTCGTCAATAAAAAGAACATTTGTTCCATTTATATTTCACCTGACGCCACTAAAGATTCTCCTTGTAAAGGGGCTAATACCCGTTAAATCTGTCGAGGCTCAAATTCCCTCCATTGGCTTGGTGCGGAAGCTTGAAAAGTGGGATGCCAACTAAGGTGTCGTCTTCGTCACTTGAACCGAAATTCAAAATTACGTGGTCAGTCGTCAATAGACCTTGTGTAGCTTCAAAGTGCGACAATCCATTAAGAACAATCCATTAGTATCAAAGACTATGCCATGTTTAAAAAAACACATTTTAATTAGAGAATTCTTGAAAGCGTTAGCTATAAGCTTCAACTGCTTCTAAATTATTCAAAAATAATGTAGTAAAAGTTATCTACTTAAATCTAAATTATGAGGAAAATGATATTTTTAATTATGAATAATTATACACACGTACAATTCAGTATACGTACGTATAAGAATACGCCTTGTAGATTCATAAATCAAGAACTTCACTAGAGTAATTTATGTAAGTTTGTATTCAAAGTGATCCGAATGTTATGTATAACTCACAGAATATATCTCATTGAAATCTTATTTGCAACCTTCGGTAATGAGACCAATCTGCTGTTTATTAATGCTCCTATTTTCTGCCTAGGCGTAAATTCCCAACGCGTATGAACCGGTGAATCCTTTCAGAATTGCCGAGAGCCATCATTATAGTGTGTTTATTTCGAATAGCTTAATGAAAAGCACGCAAATACTTAGTATATGTGTGTGTACTCAACAACTATACAATCACATGCGAAGATTTCAATGATGTATCATATTTCATCAATAAGAGATAAATAAAAAGCCAATTGGAGTAATTATTTTATTTATAAGTATTGTTACGAATTTTGGGAAAGGAATACTTAAAACAATGCAAATAATTTTTATCTGGATGTGTAATACGTTAATGTTACTTTCTGTTTTATTTATTTTATATGCTAAAATTGTAATATTCACCATTATATTGTACGCAATTATAATGGCGATTTACTGGAAACTTGGCAAAATGTTGGCAATAGAGCCGGCATCATTTTTGGATGCTTCTGGAAATAACTGGAGAAATCTATTAAAATAACGATCCATGACGTGAATGGATCTTTCGTGAAAGAGAGCGAAGGCAACCTATAAATAGAGAGAGAGAGAGAGAGAGGTCGCTCACACTTACTAAAACTATATCAGTATCACTTCAGCTGTTGAAGACTTCAGTCGTTACAATCGAGTGATTTCTTGTGAATATTACAATTTTAGCATAAAATAAATACAACAGAAAGTAATATTAGGGTATTACACATCAACGTATAAATTATTTGCACTATTTTAAGCAATCCTTACACAAAATTCATAACAATATCATTTTTGGTAAAGACAATAGGCGCGTTCACGCTTTCTATTCAAATATTTTTCAAATCAGAATATGTAATGAACATGAACTAATTGTTTTGTCCATTGCCTTTGAATCGTATTTAAGATAACGCTTAGCCTGAAAGAAATTTGTTTACAGATTACAGAATTCTGGGTATTCTGGTTAAATCAGAAAATGGGTAATTCTTCTTTAAGAAAAACATAAGTAAAATTTTGTGTCGGAACAGTTTCTTGTATTTTCCTATGTTACTTTTAGATCAATATTATGCTTACATGATGTTTTATATATATAATACCATTATCCTCAATTAAAATAAATATAAAAATACTATTGGAGAAATTGTAATGTTAAATTAATAGACGGAATTAAAAGTAAGAAGTGTAGAGATTCGATTCGTAAAATCTCAGACTTGCAGTAGCAGCTTTCCGCCTGGATATTGGGCATGATTGCCTTGCTAAACATCTATACAGCACTGGTATAAATATAATAGTCCTCTGTGAACTTTGTGCAAACAGAATTTTGAGATAGACAAAGATTATTTTTTAAATTGTTCTTAATTGTTGAATGAAAACCTAGATAGCCGATATTGACGGGGTAGTGAGTTGATGCAGTTGATATCCAGCAACTAGTTTTCTTGTTTGTTGTCACAGTTTTGATGTTTATTATTGTTCTTGCGTTTTTCTTGTACCAATCTCATGCATGGAAGCTAATATTGTAAATATCAAGGGATTTTGCAATAAAAAAATATTTTCTTATTTTTTTTTGAGGGAACAGACTATACTAAAAAAGAAAAGCAAACTTATGGCGACGTGCACTTTAGAAATAAAACCCATTCCTCGTGCACTTCTAATTATTGCCCACTTAAGCAAAGGATTATGTTACTAATCAAGCTTATTTGTACCCATTATAGCTCAAATTCTACAATATCTAAGCTCATTTTACGATTACCTAAGGGTTGATAATATGCCTGATTGTTGTACATTATTTATGTTATTTTTACTTTCAATGTTAAACCTACTTTTATAAGTTGTTTATGGCCACTAATATTACTAGACTTAATAATATAAGGATATAAATCTCATGATATATCTTTGCTTAATATTATTTTATATATAATGTGTTTAATAGACGTAGTGTGCTTCAAAAAGAAACTTCTCTGCATATGTTATCTTCCTATTCTTGGACTTATAGGAGGATCTCATAAAACCGTTTTAAGGAGGGGTCTCTTTATTAATGGTCTAAGAACAAATCGACTGAAAGTATACAAAACTAAGAATACATAATCTTTTAGATCAATAAGAGGATTCTTAGCAATTTAATCTGATTTTGACTTTATTTTTATAAACGTATTGTAACACCCGGCTAGTGGTTGTAGGTGTCTGGGGGTTCGAGTAAAAATCAGCCATAACCAGTTTCAAACGCAGAATTATTATCCCTCAGAAATAAACCAGACAAATAAAGGAAGGAAATGCACTACGCAACTAACTAGAGAAAAAATTGCATGGCTTAAGTATACATAGCATATAAGTACAATTTACTCCACTTACTCTTGGAACACTTTGGACTGCTACGCTATAATTCACCGTAATTAACTTACTAAATTATACGACCTCCGGTCGTAATCCTAAAGGTTCAATTTTATCTTTTATTCGCCAATTTTCAATAATTAACCATCCAGTGACTATTCGTCGACTAACCTCGCGTTCCTAAATGTCAATGCTTAAATAGAACCATTCATTTGCATAAATAACGTCTTCATCTTCGGGAGAAAGTTTTCAATAGAACATACAGTTAAAAAGAAAGAAATTTACCCCAAGAGGATTAGTTCAAGGCTCGCAAATAGACCTGTTACAGTATGAACTCTAAAGCAACACGCGGACCTTTTAATTTTGAAAATCTGTCAAGTGACGAGAAATACACCTGGGTTAAATCCTCACTCTCCAAACTTTCACACTATGATAACGTGAGGACTTTGAGCTTCGACAGATTTAATATGCATCAACCCTTCAGCGCGTTGAGTCATCAGAGGTACAGAACCTTCAACTCAACGCGTCGATAATGCCGGGCACGAGTTTTCGACCAGGACTAATCCGTAACCACGGCTACAGCAATTTAATTCGAATATCAAGCGAAAAAGGAATCGAAAAAAATATTTTAAAATATATAGAATTTGAATTTTATTTTCGTTGTTTTTCTTCTAAATGATATCATAGAAAACAGGTATTTTGAGATCTATTTTAGATCATATTAGTACAAATATTTAAGTTCCTTCACTTTATTGAGTTTAAATTTCAGGTTTAGAATCATCTGAATGTTTGCAAGGTCATGAAGGTGCGTACTTTTTTTTTATATATAGTTTATTCAAGCTTTTGTTTATCTTTTTTTTTCTTTGCAATCGCTTTTTCTAGAAATCGTAATTGTTTTCATAATAAAAAAATAAAAAAATAGAATAAAATAAAATAAAAACAAGAACATTGAAATTTTCCATTAATCCAAAATTCTATTTACCTATTCAATATAAAATCACAATAATAGACAAGTATGTGTAAAATTTTTTAAATCCTATTGAATCACACACATTGATTAGGAAATTCAACTATAAAGCGTTGTAATTGCCTTAAAAATCCAAAAAGACCGTTTCGGATGTACACTTCAAAGTTCTCGGTTAAAATAAAAGAAAACATTCTTTATTCAAAAGTTTATACAAAACTATTTCTGCTTGATGAGGTACTTTGAAAACTTTATTAGATGTAGTTTGGCGTTAATTTAAAAGCTTGTTTTCTTTTCGGTTTTGAAATGTGCTAAGTGTTTAACTGATCATTAGGCGGACTTAGAAAATCTTCATTGACGTAAATCCTGCTTTGAATAAAATAGAGCAATTAGTGGAAGAATTTAATTGTTTATTAGCAAATGAATGTATTAATTCTTTCCAAAAGTGTGAACTATATATTCAAAAGTTCTAAAACGTACATCCTATTTCCATCTATATTAGGTATGGAAATTTTAAGATTGGGAATACATATTGGTGAAGAATCGAAGACGTCGCAAATTTGAGTGGTGGAAAATCAGCAACCGAATCCAATTACTGGAATAATAACATATTTATTAATGAACAAGGGCAAACAATCGACGTATTTATACAAAAAAATATGGTAATAGATTATTTACAATTGTGCAAATCGCACTTGTCATAAACAAGCTTCACAACATTCCAGAAACGTCTGTAACCCAACGTTTCTCAAACTGTGGGGCATACCCTCCTGTGGGGATGCGAGATAGCCCTAAGTGGAGGGCACGAGCATATTGAAAAGATGAAAATAAGTTTTTTTTGCACAGACGTTCGATAGAATGCCAGTTATAATGATATAAGATACGGAGCAAAACAGAGACTAAGCTATTTTTAATTAACACCCTTTTATAAGCTTCACTTGTATGTAACGGAATCTTTGAACACAATTTACGCACTTTAAAAGGTCAGATTATTTCGAAATTTTGCTCACTTGTCCAGGATGTGTGACAGTACAATAATTTAATAATTTTTTCCATTGTCCTGATCAGGATCATCAGAATTAACGATTTTCCATTTTCAGATCCCCTCCCGCATCTGGCAACTAATTTCAGATCCCATTTCCAGATTTGGCGACTAAAAGATTAAAGTACATCATAGTTAAATTAACTATAAGAGGGTGTTTTTTAGTTTTTTTAAAAAACTATAATTTATTCTATTAACATTTAAACTTATAGCAATGGATGACTGAGGTAATAAATACATAATTTAATTAAAAGTTATTTTTTGCAATCTATTCCAACTTAAAAGTTAGCATGAAAAAATAACATAATACTTACCTATTACTTAAAGGTGACTTATTTAAAATCTATATTACTTGAAAAAAATGTACAAAATTATAAAATTTTGATAATTTGTACGGTTTAAAATTAAGATCATATTGCAGCTTGAGCGTTCAGGTGAATAATTACTGTATTAAATACATAGTTATTGTATGGGGGAGGGGGCTCGATGAAAAATTCTGATTGAAAATTGGGTCCCAAATATTGAAAGTTTGAGAAGCACTGCTCTAAGAAGTTCTACTGGCAGGAACTCAGACAGTCTCTCTTATCGCAGTCAACGCACATCACTAAACCCTCTTCTGAATAAACTCGATCATTGTTTTAAAGCTTCTTAATATAGACTCATGAAAATTTCTAGAAGCGTTGACCCTAGAGTCTTCTAGATGATTCCTTGGCGAAATAGTATTATTTTTCTATAAATTTGTCGCCAGTCTGGAACCTTGGTCACACTTTCTGTGGTAGTCATAATTTTATTTTTTCGTCCTTGTTGAGAAGCGAACTTTGCCTGTAAAATTTAATTTTCCTACAAGGAAAACACCGCTACAGAAAAAGCAACACACGTGGAGAGTTTCAATATGTTATCTAAGGCCTGAATATAATATTCCGATATTCCCAAGAATTTTTGAAGAGGAGAAAACTGTTGAAAATTATTGTCGTTAAAAACTTTTCTTTCTTTTCTTCTCAAAATTATTTGTAAAGTTAAAAGAAACTGTATCCATGTGAAAAACACGCAACTTATACAAG
The DNA here is from genome assembly GCA_019973955.1 of Trichonephila inaurata madagascariensis. NCBI lineage: Eukaryota > Metazoa > Arthropoda > Arachnida > Araneae > Nephilidae > Trichonephila > Trichonephila inaurata. The sequence goes on from BMAV01022726.1 coordinate 179,968, forward strand.
TGGTTAACTAAAAATTGCCTTATATGATCCCTCAAAAATGTATGTTTCCATTGTATCCGAATACATTTCAACACTGAATGGGATGGAAATTTTATTTTGACTATAATTTTATCAAATAATCTTTTAAAAAACTAATTAAATCTATCCTCATGCATAAAATTCAATAAGTTTCTAGATTTCAATTTTAAAAGAAACCTGGCTGAACAGTTTATGTACAGAAACGTACAAATTTTATAAATAAAAATACAAAATGAAACAAATTCCTCCTCCACTCCTTATTTCGAAAACTCTTTCACTCATTGCTCCATTTCGTAAGTCTTACATAAAGAGGATTTCTTTTCAAGTGTCTCTAAAACACCTAAGTAATCAAATATGTCTCTCTTAATCTATTTCAACGGAACTGCATGTCAAGTTATTCATTCGAAAATTCTTGACCAACCTTCATATCTACTTTATGATTTAGCATTAGAAGTTATTCTGTGTTCGAGCTGGCAAAATAACTTCTTAAGTTGAAAATGATTTAAGAACATCTCTCTCTCTCTCTCCCTCCCTAATGTCAATGTATCATAAACTAAGAAGAAAAATATAGGATTGTTCAAATAGTAATTTCGGTTGTGTGTGTGTGTATGAAAAAATGTAAGACAACTTTCATACAGAGAATAACATATTTTATTAAGTTTTATATTGTCCATTCTGGTCCAATATCTTTTGCCATCTTTCTGGCAGTAGCATGATTCCACACTCATCAAATTTTTGTTCTTTGTTGACAAAAAACTGATCTAGGGGATTTTTGACCTCCTCATTGAATAAAAGATTTTATCGTGTAAAACATTTTTTAAAGACCGGAACAAATAATAATCAGAAAGTGCCAGATCTGAAGAATATGGTGGGTGGGGCATTACCTACCATTCAAGCTGTAAAAGCTTTTGGCGAGTTACCATCTTGCATAAAGTCTCGCCTTTTCTTGGTGGAACGCTACACCTTTTCTGTTGATTGATTCTGGCCTTTTTTGCTGAAGTGAATTATTCAGTTTGTACAGCTGATGACAGTACACTTCTAAATTAGTTGTAATGTCTGGTAAAAGCTCATAAAAACAACAACCATTTCTTTGAAATCCACCGAACAGATCGCATTCCCTTTTTTTATGAATTTTGGCTTTCGAAATGTTTTGAACGGGTTCATCTTTTTAACTCCAGGATCTCTTGCGTTTGAAATTGTTATAGACTACCCCCATTTCTCGTCCCCAGTGATGATGCGCTTCAAAATTGGATCATTTTCTTGACGTTTCGGAAGCAAATCATAGACATAAAAGCTACGACACAAATTTCTTTTCTGTGAGAGCATGAGGAACCCATATGTCGAGCTTTAAAGCCTTTCAATTTATCATGAACAGTTGAATTAGATAAATTTAACCTTGCAGTGATCTCACGAGTTGTTATTCGCCGGTTTGCATCAATGACTTTATTGAGTCTTTATCAGCTTTAACTAGCCTTTCAGAACGTGGAGCATCTTCAACATCGAAATTCCTGTTTGGAAATTTTGCAAAACAGTTTTGTCACTGATGTACTGTTAACAAATCTTCTCCTTACACATTGACAAATTTTTTTCTTGCTTACTCAGAATTTTTACTTTTTTTACCGTAAAAAAGCAAAATATGCCGAAAATTCTGCTTTTCACTTTCCATATTCGAAAGGGCACCAACCAAAAACTACTGAGTTGAATTAATTTGACATTTCCTAAGCAACTCTTGCTCTATCATCTCTCAAAATATATAATCATTATGCGGTGAAGTGTGAAGTCGGGTGTGAAAAAATAAAATTAAATCCTCTGTCAGCAAAAAACGAAATTACTTTCCGAACAACCCAACAATTGATAAATAATGATTTTGTGATTGATTATTGCTTACTATGAATCTGCAGAACCCTGATGTTCAAGCTCCAGTGAATTTACTAAAAAGCTTATTTTATTTTAATTCTTTGAAAATAAGGCTATATTTAAATATTTTCCAACACACGTATATTATCCTTTGGCGAAGTTATTGCTTTAATCTCCTATTGCTTATCATTAATCTGTTACTAATATTCTCTTATAAAATTGTAATTTTAGATTCCTCATGCTTTGTAGATCTATTCGTTTGAGTAATTGTCTAGTACAGTTTGAACAAAAACTCCCCCTTACACTCACTCTATAAATATATTTTTTTTTAAAAATAAACATTTGCTGTGTATTTCCTAATTAGTTATTTATTTAAAATAAAAATAATCGTACAATAAAATCGTTTAAAATAAAGATAATGTTAATTTTAATTTATTTCGTAACATCGAACAAAATCATTGTAAAATAATTTCAAAATTTAACACGTGGAAAATGTATTGTACGTTTAAAGATGATTATAAGAAACAGTGGAATTCTCTTTTAAATTTTAATTCTGATATTCATTAATTTGTTTTCATTTAATTTAATACATTTGGTGAGAAATAAGTCCGATCTCTTCATAATCACAAAAAAAAATAAATTATTCGTCTTCCAAACATTAAGTCGTAGCAATGTGGTTATTCAAGTTTGAAAGAAGTAGCAAAAAAACGTTTCTCTTCTTACCTTCCCAGAAAAATTGAGATGCTTTATCTTTCGTGTCGTTAAAATGTCATCATTATTGAAATTTTTTACGCTAAAACATTGGAAATTTTATAAATAAAATGTTTGCCATTCATTTACAAACTTTTGTTATTGTCAGGTTTTTAATATAATGTTCATGCCAAGTCCATTTAATGCACTTGGAAACAACCTAACTCAATTAATTAAACCTCTGGTTTAATTGTTTTCTTTATGAAAGAGAACATATGACATCGAGTTGCGGTATTGTTTTCAAAAACTTACTTAATAACAATGGATAGCAAATTCCAAACATTTTCTATATTTCTGGATAAATAATGATATTTTCATCTTTAGAATTTCTCTTCTGGTTTCAGTAGTAATATAAGTTTGACGTAATGCATTTCTCTCGACCTGCTTTTCATCACTGCTAACTTATGGCGCGATAAAATATCTATCAGTATAAATGTAAAAGGCAGTCGCTATGAAATTAATTATTTTTCGCAGCGAGGAACAATTCAATTACCTTGCCTTTAAAAGCTACGTCGAGGAAAACAACTGAAAGTTGAATGCTTCCTAGAGGCGGACCGAGCTGTTGCCATTTACTCAAAGAAAATAGCTGTCAAGTTATCGGCAATGTTTTAAAGAATATTAATAAGATCATGTGGAATATTTTATTCTATTTTCTCTTAATAAATTAACTTCCTAATTCTATTATGTCGGATCCTGGATTTGAATTTTTTTTCTTGTTACTTTTGTTTCATTATATTTTTAGAAGTTATATTAGAAATTTAATAACATGTTTTTTAAGTTAATAATTTATTTCAACAGTTTCTGATTTTTTTTATAAATTACGAAAAGTATTTTCTCATCTATTAGTAAAACATTCAGTTGCATAAAAGAAACGAAAATATGTTTGAATACAATATAATATAAAATGCATTTTAATTACATTTGCTTGGATGTACTTCAGTGCAATAAATTTGGAGTATTATACAATGAAATACTTTGAAATAACTTCTTACATAATGAATTAGGAATCAAAAGTTTCGTGCAACTATTACCAGTCACATTTTCTCTCTCTCTCTCTGTGTGTGTTTGTGTGTGTGTGTCTTTTTTAAAATTTTATGTTGCTTTATAGAAGTTTCTCACATATGATTATATTCCTGTGTGTGTGTGTGCATTAAAACTATTTCTTAAATAATATTTTTATGGGGGAGAAGGATTTTAAATAAAAGTAATCTAGATTAAATGTGAAATAATGTAATTTTTACAATTAAAAGACAAGAATAGAAAAATATTATAAATTCTATGGCAATATTCAATTGAAAAATACAGTGCAACAAGTTTGTTTTACAAAACGAGTTTTTTTTACAAGCATTGACTAATATTTTAGAGATTTAACCCTAAGTCAGTGCTTCTCAAACTTTCAATATTTGCGACCCAATATTCAGTCATAACTTTCAACACGCCCCCTTACAATAACAATGCAATAATAATGTATTTTGACACACTGAAGTTACAATACGACTTTAATTTTAAACCATACAAGTTATCAAGATAAGTAATAAATTTTCTATATGACAAGCACATGGGATTCACTAGTAATTACTAAACTTGTTTTTAATTTTGTACTGAAATATCAATTATCAAATACTTTGTGCAGTTCTGATACATCTATAAGTATATTATATAAGTATGAATGTGCATTTTATTTTTTATTATGTCAAAATGTATTTTGTTTTGCTTCCTTTCAGTAAATTGATAATTATTTCAAATATTTCATTTTCGACTTTTTGATATGCCCGCACCCTCCACGTAGGGTTATTAGCCCCCCCCCCCCCCTTAGGGAGGCGCGTAGTAGAAACCTGCCCTAAGTAGAAACATTTTTCCAATATTTAGAATAATCCTAAACAGTTAAATAAAAAAAATAATAAAGCAATTTTTAAAGTGCAGATTACTTAAAAATCAACCAAAATGAAAATTGTATTCCCCTACACAATAAATTCAAAGAATATAAACTAATAAGATGCTCGTATTTTAATACCAAAATAAGTGAAGTAGAAATTCAAAACAAAAGGAGAGAAAGGGATATATTGTCAAGATTTTTCCATGCCTTTTAATTCAGTTTTTATTTTCAAGGAAATTATCTCTGAGTACTAACTAAACTAAATTTAGTAAATCAGAAAAATTATTTTTCTGTAAAATATACATGTATGTAAACGCCAATTGTATTTTTAAAAAAATCACGTATCATTCCTTCAAATATTATTAAATCTACATGTGCTTTCCAGAAATATAGACTTTTATGCCTTCTGTACTTGAATCAGATGAAAACAAAATTCAGATTATGCAGTAATTTTAAATGTTTTATGAAGGTTTTTTTTAAATAATCGCACTTTTAAATAAGACTAATCAAAATAGTTTTTAAGTTATACTCATTAATGAATAAATAAACTATATATATACTTATTCGAAAGAGGGAGGCAATCTCATAAATGATAAGACATATGAAAGCTAAATTTATTAGGCATATAACATAGTATACAAGAGTGAAATGAAATAACAACCCCATTCAATTTGCAGAACATGAAGATATCGGTTTTTTTATGTGGTCGTCATGACAACAGCTATTGCAGCATGCTTAACCGTTGAATAAAAGACGTAATAAATGTGTTCTTGGGGTTTGTAAGTCCATACTGACACATCCAAGCAAAAGACATATTACTTCGCCGAAGTTCATCTGGAGTAGCAGCAATTTGTGTTTTCTGGGCAGGTCATTTGTTAGTCCTCGATCACGTTTGTTCGATAAACGACAAATCACGAAGTTGCGTGGACCATGGAATTAGAGCAACAGAGCGGGCAGAAAAAATTTTTGAACATTGTATGAAACATCACCCTGTTGAAACTTAATCGTAGCATAATTGAGATTCATTTGGATTTGCAAAGGCATGGCATTTGTTTGTCCTGGTCCGGCATTCAACCCATTATCACAAGCATATATTTCTATTGTGTACAGTAAAAGATAATCGCAAAATTAAAGTCTTGCATACATTCCTTTTACAGTTGGCATGGAATGATAAAGAGTATTGTAAAACGGATTGTATATTTTCGTTAGGCTTCTCTATGTAATAATGCTATCCTATCAGGCTATGCACGCAAAATGTTTTCATTCGCAGGGTACTTTTTATGGTTCATATTCAAATGGATGAATACTACAGGGTGCCTGTTATACAGGCCACCTGCATTAAGTCTTTGGGAGATTGTTATCCGTGAAAAAGATGTTCATGCTGCATTATACAGGTGGCGAGATAGTTGTGCTCGGACCTATCCCTTTGGACTAGAAGTCTCAAATAAAGGTCTTGAGCGAGCCCCTTAACCATTTTGTGGCCTTGGCCAGATCAGCGGACCACTGTTTCTGTCGCTATGAAATGTTTCCACAGAGTGAACACCACATTTCTCGATACTCCAAGGGAATGAGTGAATATTAACGTCACACTGTTCAGCTACACGAAGGCTTTTGGTGACGGACCACGTAATTTTGAACCATGATCAAGTGACGTGGACGACACCTGAGCTGGCACCCCCCTCTCCTAACTACCACACCAACGGGAAGACGTTTCAGCTCTCGTCAGATTTAAAGTGCATCGCTGCCCTACACGGCGGGTCTTAAGTGGTACTGGGCTCGAACTCATGACATACCTGCCATGATCCGATACCTTGACCACTGGGCTACCGCAGCCCCTCTCGATACTCCGAGGTCCCAACAATGGATAGCCTGTGATTGGCCCACCTCGTGTCATTCAACTATCCGCCATTTTGCGGCATCATCTAGTTGATGAAGACTGATTATATTAACGATGGTTAAGCAAATAAATTTAAAAACCAAGGATTGTGCTAAGCTAAATGATAATTTAAAACGTTCTTCCGCTACAAGCTTCAGCGAGCAAGGGAGGTACCTCTACACGAAGTCGATCACAGTGCCAATGCTTTACAATGTTACAGGTCACTGCGTGGCAGAGGTGTCCTCGAAGAGCTCAGTTATCATCTGGTACTTTATTTAACAATGGGAGTTGATTATTTTTTTTTAAATAAATGTTTCTTCCTTTAATTGTTTTCATCAGTGTATAAAAATATATATAGTTAATTCTCTTCTCTAAAGACAAATATCAATAGAACGCTAAAGACAAATGAAACTTAAAAGAAAGACATAATTAACAATTCTGTCTATTAAAATAAGATACTTTTGCACCTTATCAGCATTTTATTCTCTGCGATATTAAATGCTTCATTTAAAGTTAATTTCTGTGTGTTATTGAAACATCTTTAAATGAAACTGGGTGATAATTATTTTAGCGGAAATTCTAAGAAAAATACAAAAATTCGTACAACTATGTTTTTGTTAAATCCATTTCTCTTTAACTATCTCTGAAATAAGCATTGTCTTCCTTAGATGTATTATAAATTCTGAATATACGCATCAATGCTGGCATACAAGTATTTAGTGAAGAAAATATATTGCAAAAGTCATACAAAATCGTTTTCATTTTTCCAGAATTATCATGATGTGTTCCAATACATTTAATATAGTTCATTGTAGGAAATAATATATGAATTACACTCTAAAATGAAAATGATATTAAGTACAGTAAATATGGAAATACAGGAATTTTTTGTATTGAGTTAAAAAATATTATCTTCCATAATTAATTTCCTATTTAGTGTTTCTTTATCGCAATTCAGATGATTTTATATAAGATAATTGATAATATTCCGTTTATTTATGATAAATGTAGAATTTTTTCTTTCGTTTTTTTTTCATTCTGGGAACATTAATGAATTCAATATGGTCTTCTCCTTCATATTTTACTATAAGAATATATCCCTCCTACCCCTTTGAACACAGAAAAATATATGCACGAATGAAAATTCTTTTACATATAAGGTTTTAAATAAACTTTTCTTCGAAATTCCTCCCTTTATCAAAATCTAAATCTAATTATATTTGTTTGTAAGAAAGTTATAATGTGCAATGTAAATGTTACTCATATTTTTTTTCAAATAATATTTTTTAAAAAAAACAGATTAAAATCTTCTTACTGACTTTCACTCTCCAACTTTTTGAAATTTATCTCTTTATTGTTTCATTTATTTCAGCTATACGGATTAAATATCTTTCAATACATTAAAAGATATTTAAACAATATATTAAAATTACGATCGAAGTTTAAATCTGTGCTTTGATATCAACATCAAAGATTAGGCATTAAAACACGTTACAAGTACCATTTGAATAATACAGGCGTCTTATGTTTCTCTTAGACTATTAGGTTTTGAAAGTTATAATGGTAATTTATCCAAAATAGTAACACAAAAAAGCAAGACTATCTTCTGCTGGCACTATGATTTCGTGAACATAATGTTAATGTGTTAAATTCCTATTAATAAGTTTGTATTTTTATTTTATAAGTTTCTATTTTTATTTTATAAGTTTCTATTTTTATTTTATAAGTTTTATTAAGTTAATATTTTTATATAAGTTTGTCTACATGAGTGAAGAGTAAAGAAATCAAAGAGTAAAAAAAAGCAAAAGTTACTCTGGAGTGCATTTTTTCTACGATTTCTGATATCTACATACCTAATTTATACCTATTTTAATGCTTCAGTCGGTAGTTTTCAGATATTTAAGAAATAGTTTTATGCACCGGAAGAAAGATGCCATTCTAAATAAACTTACATTTATTTTTTCTTTTCGAATGCGCTTTATTATATTCGATTAGATAGATTAATCTAGGTTTATAGAGGAAAATAGAATTTATACAGAACTTTCATTGCCTTCAGAAATTCTAATAGGCTGGTAGGGAAGAATCTAAAATCGATATTTTGGTTATATTTAGTTATCCTACTCCCAAGTCTAGCAAATTAATGTTTTTTTTTTGTTATAAAATAATAGTATTGGTTTTTATAAACAAAAATGTAAAACAAACATTAAAACAATGAATTGTGTTGATCTGATGACATGAAGTTTTTACTTTAAAAGGAAAAACTTGCTTTATAACTTGTGATGAGTTAGTTTTGTTGATAATGAAAGATAACTATATTTACACCTCTATTTATTAACAAGTATAATTCAAATCCTTATATAATTAATAATCAAAATTTATTAAATTCCGGGGGAAGTTTACGCGTAATCTGATACAGAAATATCCACTCATCTTGCGATCTCTTAAGTAGAAGGAAAAAAATTCTGTACAGGCTTATTCAAACCTTTTAATCGGTGTATCGTTCCCAGTTATTCTGAAAATTTTGTTGTTGTTCCTGTAACTTCTGTGTAATGGTTCTCTGACTTTTTTTCATTTCTCTTCCTTTACAATACTTTTCTTTTTGGGTGGAAAGTTTATCTGCATACAATAAAAACAATCCCTGAGGTTATTAAAGGAAAGGTGTGTGAGAACCCTAAATAAGAACTCGTCTTTTCATTTATCAAAATGAATAACTTCCAAAAATTTACTTAAAATACTTCATCTTGCTGTCATCTCAGTAACAAATTTACATGTAGATTTCATTAATCACACAATGCAAATTTACTAATTGAATTAATTTCGTATTTTTCTTTTCTTGTCTACATGAGTATTCACTTACAATTCAGATGAGCTTCTTCAACAGTTAAGTCAAATCTAGATTTAGATAAATACCAAAGTTAGAATTGTAGGCTTATTAAATTTTGTTTTCAATATTTATGTGCAAACTAATTGCTTTGCCTGGATGGAATATTCTGATGTGCTAAATTGACAGCTGTTAAGGTGACTGTCTACCTTGAAAATGTCGTTTTTCGTCTACATATATAACGCATTTTTTTTTTATTTCATAATCTTATAGTTTGAACATTTTCTTTCCAAAACAGTTTTTCTTTTTCCTTTATACGAAATAGAAATAAAGTTATAGTGATTTTAAAAACATCACTCTGTGCAAAAGGGCAGTAAGATAAAACTTTAAATGAGTTTTTCTCAAAATTATGTTTTCGAAAGAAACCCTTTACCAGATACGTGATATCTTAAGAAGCAAACCAGATAATGTTTTGGAATTTTGTGGAAATGTTTATTATACTATTTTTCATAAAGTACACCATAAGTTTTGTTGCAGGTTAAATATTTTTTTCATTTAGGATAGTTTTTATAAAGAAAAAACTTAAAAAATATCAAAATTTTCATATTATTAAGTATAATTATCTGTAATTTTTTTGTATTTTAATATTTCTCTTAGATTTTGGTTCATTTTGAAAAGCACCATAATATGTACGTTGTGTTGATTATGATAATTGTATTAGAAATTTTTGTACAGTGTTACCCGTTTTAGTAAAAATTTAGTAAAATTTCCTTGAAAACAACCAATGTTTCTAAAAGTACAATATTTATTTAAAAAATTTTATGTATTTACATATTTTTTTTTATTTTTCTTCCTAAAAACATTTAATTTGTTTCAAAAATTTGTTTTTATAAAAATAATGTGTCCGAAGGTAGGCAGTCACCTTAAACACAAATAAGATCAAATTAGAAATACACGAAGAGAAATTTGTACATTAATTTCTAGCAAAAAATAAAATTCTAGAGGAAAAGAATCACATCAAATCATAAGTAAAGAAATAATAAATCAGAAATATATTGATTTCAGTAAATATGCAAATTAATTTATAGATTTGGGGATCTGGTATAGCTTGTAGACTTTGTTCCATGTTGGATCTCGTTGTCATTCAGAATTAAAGAAATTACTCTTTGCATATGAATATTTTACAGGAGTAGCAATTCATATTTCTCAAATTGTCTGTAAGGAATATTATATCTTTGGTAAATCCCTCAAAAAATATTCATTGAATTTTTTTTTTAGTAATCAAGCAAATTATTCATGAAATTATATTCTTCCCATAAATTAGTAAGAATAAAATTACTTCATTTTGAAATCCTAGAACTTAACTCTTCGATTCTAAATGAGAGTTTTGAATCCCTTTTTAACCTTACAGAAAAATGACTTCTGTGCATTTATTTGTAAAAGGTTATCTCTTAGTTCTTGCAAACGGAATATTGTATAATGCAATAATTTAGATTTATTTGCTCTCCTATTATAACGAATATTTTTCTTCAAATATAGTGGTGCAATTTCTTTTCTTGAAGTTTTGTAAATTTGATTAATAAGCTGTATATAAAGTTTTAGATCATTCTTACTTATTTATACAATTGTTCAGTATTTTAATTTGTTTTGTTTTTTTGCAATAACAAATAATATATACGTTGATTTAGTTATTTTTTCATTGGAAATATGCTTGGCTATTTTCTTGAATATTAATGTGATTTCTTTTTTTCCCCCTTTTTTTAGAAGGCAGTTTGAAAGTATGGAAAAATAATAAAGTAATAGGCTCTGTTGGTCCTGGAAAGGCTTTTGGAGAATTAGCAATTCTTTATAATTGCACCAGAACAGCAACTGTTGAAGGTGAGCACAGCACGTGTTGTTTTATAACTATTCATCAGTCTCTTATTAAAGGATTTTTTTTTTAACTTTTTTTTTTTTATAATTAGGAAGGAACGAAAAAGATATATTTTGTCTAATTAAATTGAAAGCAGATAAAATTAGCTTAGTTACTTTCAACTCAGGGACTAAAGATAAAATATATGTAGAATAAACAATAAATATTTATGTTCCGTAGCTACGCTTGACATAATTAATTTAGTAAAAACAATGGCATGTTACTTCAAAAATTAAACATCAGTAATATTCATGAAGAAAATAAAATCAGGAAAGTAAATCTTGGGAATTTTCTCAGTAATTTTTAAGCGTAATGTGTAAACTCAATTTTTATAATTAATAACAGAAACTTGTACATTTTAAATAAAAATTTAAGAGATTTTTGTTTATTTACATGTGTAGTTATTTTAAATTTGCTATCATAAAAGGGAACGTTACTGTTCATAATAATTATCACTCACTTAATTTTCACATATCCAAAATCAAACGTAATTTTTTAAAATTAAAACGGGAAATTTTCATAAATTTTCTGACGATTTAGCATCGGTATAAAATGTTTTATTTTAAACAGTACTAAAAATATTTATAAATTAACATGGAATAGTTAAATTCACATTACGTCATTAAAATGTTTATTTATTTTTAATTTTTAAAGTACTCAATCCCTTTCACATATAAAAGTTTAAAATATCTCATTATATATATAAAACTTCTTCGATATTTACAAACTTAAAACTTACTACTGCATTGCAAAACACTGATTTCATATTTTTGTATTGTTGCTTCAAAATGAATGTCGATATTTAATTTAACTTTTTTTTGAAGTCCCATCTTTAAAATGTTGAATAAAAAGAAATTTCAATTTAAAATTCTCGCCAAAATTTATTAAGAAAAAAATTAAATGAGAATTAAACAATCAGACAGGTCGAAATTTTTACTAATTATCATTACAAAAATGATTTCACACCATACTTTAAAGAAAAAAAACAGATAACTTCTTATAACTGAAGACTGTTAAATATTCTCTTGACTATATTAATGGAAATATGAATGTATTAAATTAATAATGTATCTATTATAAATTAATTTCCTTTTCACTCATTAAACTAATAAGCGTGAACAGAATTGATTTATCTTCTCATAATATTCTTTCATTAAAATACTTAGAACAAAGTATTAAGCGTTAAATTAACAATTTAAACAGAGTAATAATTTATTCGGTACTGAAATTTTATGTTTGTGTTTACTTAAAAATGCAACGTGTAACCATGTAAACGTGTGTAACACTTTTACTCGATCTTCTGAGTGTTGAAATAATAAGTAATCGTTATCGAACATAAAATATGAAATGACTATTACACTGTTATTGTGCTTATACAATTAAAACTATTGCCAAATTATTGTAAAGATTTGTAGTAGAGTATATATATATACTACATATAGATAGTATACTGATAAAAAATTATATTTAAAAATATAAACATAGAGATTATGTTAAAAATAAATTTTGTTATAGAAATTATTTAAAAAAATTACTATTCATGTTCAGGGATTAATGTGATACGGTTTTTTCGAAATGTGTCTAAAATTCAGAAAAATATTCTTAAAAAATTTTGCTATCTGAATTGTTAAATTGTCTGTTTTAGCGGTGGAGGATGCCAAAATTTGGGTCATGGACCGAAAAGCGTTTCATACTATCATGATGAAGACAGGTTTACAAAGACAAGAAGATAACATCCAGTTTTTAAGAAGGTATGAAGCATACTTTCTTATATTTCTGACTTAAAGACTCTTGAATAAGGGACAAATAATTATTTTTTCTTATACATTTAAAGTTTTTTTCGTGGTGGAGGAATTGAAACATTTACTATAAATTTCAGTAAAAGAAAATTGTGTTTTAAATCTTTCCTAAGAAAACTGTGGTCTATTTGTTAATTATTTTAATTTACTTTTTTAAATAATCCAGTTTGAAAATTAAAATAAACTTTCTTTAAGCTTACGACAAAAAGCAGCAATAACAGTAAACGTCGAAAACGATAAAGTCCGTTATTTCAATCCATTTAAAATATAAATATTTATTCTGTAAACTTTATGAATACATTTCATATGGATCAGCGAATAACCAAAGTATATGTTCAATCTAATTGTTTCAGATAATTTATTTGAATATTACTCTTTTATCTTAAGGTATCCGACTGGGTTCGGAGACAATTTTCTAAAATATAACTTAAATAATTATTTTTTTGTTATTTTTTAATTAAGTATGTTGCAAAACTATGAAAATACAGCAAAAAGAGTTTTTTTGAAAGGTTATTTTTAAAAATATTGATAAATTTGAACCAAAATATGACAAAAAATCGCTCTTTTGCTATCAACTCTAAAAACATATATAACACAAAAATAAATAAAATGTTTGCAGGAATACAATTATTTAACGTTTAGCTCTGCTTTATATTAAAAACAGTTCAAATTCTACTGTAAAATTATGAAATATAAGTGTTCGAAATTAAAAAAACCCAGAAATTTCTTTAGAAACTTTTTTTTTTGTATAAAATTACATTAAAAAATAACTTAATTGAAAAATTACCCTTATCTTTTAACAGAAAGCATTCACTATAATACAAAGAACAAACTCAAAAAAATTCATAAGAATATTTCACATTTACTTAAAGAAATATCACTCTTAACGTTAACCATTATATTCAAAAATAACATTCTTCAGAAAATTCAAAATAAAGTTTATATTTGCAATAAAATTTTTTAAAGATTTAGGAAGGTATTAAAACTCTTCAGATTTATATGTTGTGCCTTTCTGAACCTCATACTTCAGACTTTTGCATTTTTGAAGGGCCTTTCTTTTTTAAGAGACATTTTCTTATCTGGTTTAGAATGCCTCGTAGAATCAACAATTTTCGTTTTGTCGAGGTACCAAAAATATCTAACTTTTGAAGTAGAGGTAATAGACCAGCAAATCAAGAATTAAAAAGTATTATTGCGATATAATTTCTTAAACGGAGTTTTTGTAGCTCAACAAAATTGTCTTTTGGGATTATACTCCACACGACATTGTTAAGACTCTCATTGCAGTTCTGATCTTTCACGTGAAGACATTTTATTAGGAGATTTTGATCTCAAAGTTAATTATAAGTCTTTTTAATAGAGTTAATAACTGAATTTGAAAGATCCGTTGGTTTTTCTTTCAACGTTTCTCCAACAAATTCTGCTCTCTGGAAATATCTTCTTTTTTTACCTCATTGATCTTGTTTTTGGCATGACAACTTTAATTTAATTAAAAATAATTATAACTCTGTATAAAAGTAGTAATAAAAAAGTTAAAAAGAGATCTAATTTTGAATACAAATGATAAAAAGATAGCAACTCGTTTAAATCAAAACAAACATTGCAATCAGTTAACTGTTGCCTATTTGAAGGCCAAATATATCTATTAAAATATTTATAAAGTGAAATAAAATTTACTAAACATGAAAAGAATTCGTTAAAATATTCTAAAAGAATAAAAATCTCATTTTGCCGGTGAAAATCAACCGAAAACTCACACTTCCGGTTTCGATTTTGGCTTACTACCTCAAACAAAAACAGCTATAACTCTTTTGCTAATTGACTCAGAATTAAAAGTATGATAGTCTTAGAAAGCTTATTAAACAGGCTATAAAAGAAATTTCGATTTTTTTTTTATGAATATGATGATTTTAAACCAGTCGGATACCTCAAGTTAACGGTTAATATAGTTTTAATAAAACAAGATTTTTTTTAACTTCCAGCTAGTAAGGGGATATATATACATATAATGCAACATTAGAAAAAAAAGATGTAGTGATGAAAAAGAAGTATTTGAAGAAAAAAAATTTAATATCATAGCATAAATAATCATGGTATGTAAGAAATAATGTCTATAAAAATATAAAGAGCTATACATTTGACAAAAAATACTTTTAAATTATTTTGAAATAGCAGTGTAGTATCTAAATACATAAAATAAACCAAATGTCAATTTTTATAGTAATTAGAAAATATTTATTTCATTCACATTTCTATTTCACTTTAAACGGTATTTTCAATAAAACTCGTACTAAAAGCAACACAAATTATAATTGGAATTAATATAATTTTCGTTTTTTTTTTTAAATTTTATATGACATTTTCGAAATAACATAGTTGGAATTTTATATTAATATTTTTATATAAAAATTATTATAAAAACAGTAAAAATGTAGATAAAAGTCTCTCTCTCTCTCACAAAAGTAATTAATAATATTTTCCAATGAGACTACTTATTACGAAAAAGCACTTAGAATGAACAATAAACTAGATTATTCACATTCCCTATTGTGATTATTTTATCAAGAAAAATGTGTCAAAATTCGTTAAAAAAATATTTATATTCCTGTGAGCTAAAATAAAGTTCATCCTCTTTTCTTTAAAGTAAAAGAGCTTGGCATGTGATATTTTAGTCTCTATGGCAGCCACTTTCGACATAATCCCCTTAGTAGCAGCTTTCTAGGTTAGAATCTTCGATCTGTCTTGTTTGTGAAGGGAAAAAAATCTAGAAAGAACATGAACGTTAAATGCTTTTATGGATATAGCGTTTGTTTTGTTTTCTATAGGATAAAAAGATTTGTGTCTTATATTTGTCTGTGTCTTTCATATCCGGTGTGTAAACCCATTTGTTTTAGTTGTGAAGAAGTATAAAATATTCGCGTAAAAAAATTGATCTTACGTTATTTATTGAGTGCTTTGAAATTGTAGCGTTGATAAATATCAGCATTTATTTTGATATTGCTGCATTAAATCAAAAAACTAAAAAATTGATTTCAATAATTGATCAATTATATTTTGAAAGAAATCTATTGAAATAATAGTTTTCTTCTATAACTTTTGCTCCATTAACTCATTGTGAATAATCAACTTCATAATGTAACTTCAAGACTATTTAAATTTTTTTTTCTGTGTGTTAAAAAATACTTAATTTTTTTTCTCAAAAGCAGGGTTTTGTGATTTCTTTCTTTCCTTTTGCATAAAATAAATCAAACTCTTAACTAATTTATATGGAGAGTGCGTTAAAGTAATGTTTCACACAACACAGAAATTGTCGAAGTGGTAAACTGACAACCAAGCACACACAAATTAACTTTT
Source organism: Trichonephila inaurata madagascariensis (assembly GCA_019973955.1). NCBI lineage: Eukaryota > Metazoa > Arthropoda > Arachnida > Araneae > Nephilidae > Trichonephila > Trichonephila inaurata. The sequence goes on from BMAV01022726.1 coordinate 196,231, forward strand.
CTTTTTAATTATACCAATGCTACTTAAATTTTCCTAATAGTTCCTTTTTCCTCTGTTTCTTAGTTACATATTATTTGTTACGTAACAACGCGATTTTAAAAATGCAACAATAAGAGCATGCCAGGAAAGTATGCAAATTTTAATGTAATCTTAAGTCCCCGAGTAAAGCAAATATGAAATACGTAGGTCTCAAGCACGCTTTGAGAACATGCATGTTTGAGTAGATTCAAGATGGACAACCTGTGGAATTGGTTTTCTTGTCTCAGAAGATACGCATAATAGCAAAGAATTCCAAGACACCGTCAACGATAGCAATTGCTGCAGACAGAAGAGTATGTAGATTGGATTGGGAACGATAGGTTGATTCATACACCAAATAGGTTGATTCATATCACCCATCTCTACTTGTCCACAGCGCGCCTGCTTTTGCAATGATGACTGAAACAAAAAAAGTAGCAAATTTGAGTGATGCTAGTGCAGGTAGAACAACTTCAACTCGTGTCGATCGACGCAAGAAGTGGTGGACCCACAAGAAACTTCTTTTACAGTTTTACAGCATGTGCAGGGAACTCTTGATGAATCATGATCTATCATTTGGCTGCTAGTTTCGTGCACTTATAGAGACTTTTAAGAAGATAGTGGTTGACTACCCAGTACTTACAACTTTCGTTGCAAACTGAAGCAACTTGGACGATGGAATAGCAAATGATCGTGTTCTCACAGGATAATCACTGTGTACGAGTGGATCATCGAAGTGATGAAATGATTACTTCGGATAATTTCAGAAATGCCACAGTGAGGAACAACGCAGCATTATGGTTAAAAATGTAATTGCGTACAATAGCAAGTCAACTCTGTTTAACTATCAGGGCACCATGCCAAACCATAAGTAGAAGATGTGCTACAGTGAATGATATTTCACTTTCTTTGGGGAGAAGGCACATAATGGCCTCATAATGGCACGCCACGCGTTTGGTGGCAAGTGGTTGGTATGTGGCTGCCATCCTTCAGGACCCAATTGTGCTCTCATTAATACTATCAAGACGTGTTATTTCGTGTATCAGTGCTCGAACTGGATCTTCAATATAATAAACTGATGTTGTTTTCACTTATGTAAGAGTATCATTTCAAAACAAATATCATTATTCTCATTTTCTCCATATGCTTGCTTAGTTTCTGAATACTTCTTACTATTGCATTTTCTATGTGCCCATTTCTTTTTTCATATGCCATAATTGTAAAAAAAATGTTGATGTAACAATGATTTCTAAAGAATACTTGCTAATATGAGTCCTCAAGTCACTTTTTTATATGTTTCACTAATATTAAAAGTTATACTAAAAACTAAGGGGAATTTATCTCTATGACTCAAAGAATTTTGTTTAGCTAATTTATTTTTATATCCAGGAACAAAGTTGATTTAAGTATGATGGCTTATATCAATTTCCATGTAAGCCCGTCAAGTGATTTAAGCAAATAAAGGATCGTGTATCAACTTGGAGATGTGCATTGCTATTCATATTTTTTTAAATCTAAGGTGGAAAATATTGGGATATTCGTTGATTGCCCACTACAGAAGTATTTCTAAGCATGGTGTAACGCATTTGGAAGTAGTAGGAGTACTGTGGCACATGATGTCAAAAGTAGTAGCTCAGCAAAGTCCATCATCGACACAAACACTGCTATCGACAATCCCATGATTCATGAACAAAGAAGATTGAGGTTTTGTATTACACGGCAATGCAAATGCATTGAATATCCCATACAGTTCCAGTGCAATTTTGTTTGTAGGAGTTTCATCGCTCATTATGATGCGCTTGGTTATCAGTGTGCCCATTTTTTGTGAAGTTGATCAGGGACGATACTGAAAACTGCACCATATGGGTCAATGCATTTGCACTTTCATGCAACTTCACACTTCTGTCTTCATGAATCATGGGATCGATGACAGCCATATCCATGAGGTGGCCAACAGTCCTCTTTTAGGGAGAACAGTCCTCCTTTTATATGTTCTGTCCTTCCTCGAAAAGTGTCCTCCTTTACAATATTTTTATAAACTGATTTGTTAATCTCCGTATTTAAAGATGGACCAAACATGTTTCCAAAATGTCGAGGAATGGTCTGAAACAAATATCACAGGAAATATCAGTTTTCAATGGTATTTTTTTACTTGGTCTCAAGTAATGTGGGCAGATATAGAAAATTACGTTGAGTTTTTTATCGAAAGAAATGCCTGATATTAAAATCGATGACAATGGTCTGTTTGAAGTAGAAAGACGACTGAATGTACATTTAAATTCTAATAAATTAGGACAATTAGAAAATCAACATGCTGAGAAATTGGAAAAATATGGGTGAAATTACTTAAACCATTTAAAAAATGAACACATTCCATATGAAAATGTAATTAGTCTTGTTGAATTTACGTTGTGCTGCCCTAGAACTAATGCATCAGTTGAAAGAGTTTATTTCATTTGGTAATGATTTTTGTGAAGTGACTATTGTGAAATCAAAATTGAATGTTTATATTTTAGCTACAGTGCTTACCTTAAAATTCAGTATGAAGGATATTTTTTGCCCGAACTTTCCGATATATTAGAAAATGATATGTTGACAAAAAAAAATCATTCAGTGGAAAAAATATTCTTTTAAGATAATAATTAAAAAGAATGTAAGCGTAATTTGCGCATTTTTGTTTGAATTAATAGAAAGTTTCATATATTTAACCTTCTAAGCGGTCTGCACTTAAAGTCTTGCCATTCTGGAGAGGCTTCAAAAATGCACCGCACGTATTTTTTCGCCGTCAGGTGGGGTTCTCAAAAGCGGTTGAGCCGTATTTTTAAGAATGTGGCTCGGCCGCTTTTCGGAATCTTGCTTGAAGGCAGAAAAAGCATCTCTGGAATGACGGGATTTTACGTGCAGACCACTTGGAGGGTTAAGCTGTAGTTTTTTCTTCAATTTTTCGTCCTCCTTTTCATTGTAAAAAAAATGGTCACCTTGATATTCGTGTCGATAGAGGGTGTTGCTGAGCTTCCACTTTTATCATCATCTGTAGCAGTACTTCTACTAGCAAATGTCCCCCCCCCCCACCTATGTGTATATGATACCGGCAAAGTATGAAATCCGTCATTCTATAGAATATCTAAAGCTCGCCGGTAATGTATGAAATGATTTTTATTTCATACATTTCCTAGGCATTCTATATAATGCCAAATGAGAAACCGGCAAAGTATTAAATACAGCAATTAGCTGAGTCGTTGGTGGGGGAGGAGAGCGAGGGGGATGACTTGTGTGTACGTGCGACCCTTTGATTGACAGGGGAGAAAGAATCTAATGATTTCACCCCTGAAGGTCACCGCCTATATGTCGCAGAGAAACGATGAAATTAGGGCTTTCGTCAAATCTCTATAGGAGATGATCAATTCACGAAAGATGTTAAAATAAATTCTCTTTGTCTTTTCCCTATTGTAAGTAAGTGAATTAGTTAAATCCTCAAACTGTTTTAGTGAAATGAAAGAAATATGCCACTTTTTTGGTGCTAGGGGACTGATATTTGGGGGATCGTAATAACTTTTGTTATGGTTAGGATCTGCTGGAACACATCCCCCCGGTGCATTCCCACCCCCTCTACAGCATTTTGGCCAATATCTCATCACCCGAGCCTCACAGTCTATTCGAACCTGGCTCATTCGATTGCTCTCTAACTGCTTTTCTAATTATAATTTCATGCTCATAGGGCTATTCCATACATAGTTTTTAATTGTTTTAAACTTTTAAAATTTATTTAAATCCACAATATCTTGGCTCCTGTTTGAGTCTAGGACTTGAGATTTGAACCAACTGTTCCACTCGTCAAGACCCATCTAGTCATATACTTGACTCCCATTGTGTAGGCATGGGGAGGGCTGAAGCATTAAAATATCATGTTCCCATGTTAATCCTATGGGGTCTGAAAAAATTTGACCCGCCCTAAGGAATTGAGCTTAGGACTTGATTTTTGGAGGTACGCCATATTTTCGTGTATGTGCGAGTCTTACGTGGAATTGGCCCCTCCGGTGCTCCCCCCCTACAGGGCTTCCCCATTAATAACTCGAATCCTATGCTACCTTGGTCGACCGCACCGGCTGGATTCGATTGCTCTCCCTATGAGCTCTTCAAATATGTAATTTTATCCCAATAGCCCCATTCCTTCCCCCACCCCTTCAAGTTTTTAAACAATTTTAAAATTTTAAAATTTTTTAAATTCCCATAGCTCCGAGTATTCTTGACCTGTATAGTTCGGAAGTACAAGGACTTGACCTCCCAAGTGTCTCCCCTCTCTGGACAGCATATTGCTAATATTTTAAATTAACGTCTCTTCAATGCCATTTCCATAATGATAGTAAGTGATTTTATTACACCCAGAACTGTTTCAGTGAAATGATGAAATGAGCTAGTCAGGATTTGCATTGGCAAAATGCTGTCCGGGAGGGGGGAGACACCAGGGAGGTCGAGTCCTTGTACTTCCGAACCATACAGGTCAAAACTCCTCGGAGCTATGAGGAATTTAAAAATTTTTAAAATTGTTTAAAAACGTGAAACAGGGGGGATGGGGCTATTGGGATAAAATTACATATTTAAAGAGCTCATAGGGAGAACAATCAAATCCAGCCGGTGCGGTCGACCAAGGTAGCATAGGATTCGAGTTATTAATGGGGAAGCCCTGAAGGGGGGAGCACCGGAGGGGGCCAATTCCACGTAAGGCCCGCGCATACACGAAAATATGGCATACCTCCAAAAATCAAGTCCTAAGCTCAATTCCTTAGGGCGGGTGAAATTTTTTCAGACCCCATAGGATTAACATGGGAACATGATATTTTAGTGCTTGCCCCATGCCTACACAATGGGAGTCAAGTATATGACTGGATGGGTCTCCACGAGTGGAACAGTTGGTTCAAATCTCAAGTCCGAGACTCAAACAGGAGCCGAGATATTGTGGATTTAAATAAATTTTAAAAGTTTATAACAATTGTTTAAGACAATTAAATTTGTTTAAGACATTCTCTTAGGAAAGTTACAAAATATTTCAGGTCAAATAATTAGAAAATACAAAAGGAGTATTATTTTAAAATGTTCCATATTTTTTTAAACTTTAAATTTTTCTAAATTGTGTGAATAATTTACACAAAATTTCATCTCGTATTATTTTCTTGAATAAAAATGTTATATGTAATGCTAAAATAAAAGTTTTAAATACATAAATAAAAAACAACTGTTCAAAGTATGCCAAGTCCTCTTAATACGAAAGACAATAATCTTGTTCAGTACAACTTTCATTCTTCTTTACGTATTTTGAATACATTTTTTTAATGGCATTCTTATTATTTTTCTAGTATAACATTTGTATTTTTTAGGAATGCACGTCATTTATAAAATACCCTTATTAGGACCTTTTTTTATACTTTGCCTAAATAGCATTTGGTATTCTATAGAATGCCTAGGCATTCTATACAATGCCTAGGCAAAGTATGTAATAATTCTCCTATTTCATACTTTGCCTAAAAACATCAGGCATTCTATAGAATGCCGGCATTTCATGCTTTGCCGGTAACATATACATGCGACATAAAACTCCATCGGTAAACTTCCATAAATTATCGATGAATATTGCATGTCTTCCCCTTTGCCCATAAAAAATGAATAACAATGCAGACTTTCTTGAAGTAATGGTCAAATTGATGCGCCATCTTTTATCTGTTCTAAGCATCAAACGTGTTCACGCAGAAGTATGTATAAGCCGTGATATTTACATCACGTTGGTACTTACTATATATAAAAAATGAAACAGATAAAGAAAAACTCTGAGAGTTTTAGAGGAAAATTCATCTTATTTTTTATTTAGCCATGTACAAAACACTCCATCTTTTGAAAAATAAAAAAAAGAAAGAAATGACAATCCTTGCTTCGTTAACTATAAGGCTTAAGTATGATGGCTAGAAAACTTGACACTTCAGTACGTGACAGAAACAAACAGAAGAAGAAAGATTAAGAACAGCTGCAGTTGATAATTACGACTTTTTAAAAATTTTTGTTAAGTTTGATGGAAGGAAAAGCTTAAGGATTGTGTAAAGTATTAATAATTGCTAAGATTCTATTTGAGGGAAAAAGAATTTAAATTCTGGAAAATTCTAGCTACAATATTTTTATTTGTAAAAGATACAAACTATTTCATTTTAATATAACTTATAGTGAAGAATGTATGTGATATTGATTGTACTTTAAGACATTTTTATTTTATTTTTTTAAAAAAAATCGTGACCATGAATTTATTATCTAATATTACATCTTATTTATAACCATTTTAATTTGTAAAACATACTTATGTGTTGTCTCATGAATACTACAAAAATATTTGCTGAGCTTTAATTTATGTAACTTAATAACGATCTTTCATTTCAGATCATAATAGTATTTAATCGATGTATTTAGTTGCAATTTTGGAGCTTTACATTAGTAATTTTCATTAATTAAATAAACAAAACTCTAACGAACTATAAACAAGTTGCGCACATTTTCTTTACACTATTTATATAATTTTATTTCATATATTTTTCAACATGAAAATGCTGAAAGAATTGGTAATTCTTTCAGATATTGCTTAAACAACTCCTTCTGATAAAATATATCTCACTGCTGTGACATTTTCCTAAATAATGGCTTTTTCCTTGTTTTGGAATAATATTCCAAACTCAGTTTTGGGATTTATGATTTCACAGGTAAAAAGACCTATTTTATGAAAATAATGTTATATAAAGATGATTATTTTCTAACAACTATTTTATGATAAAATTGTTTAACGTAATTTGATACATTCAATGTCTATAAAAGAAGGAAAAAATTGATTTGTAATGTAAAATTTTAAATAATACTTGATAAATAATATACATTCATTAGTTGAGGATATACAATATATTACAGGTATATAAACTATTAATGAGCAATCTGTAAATAATTTAAAATTCAAGAAATAAAACTTTATTCTGATTTCTTAAATTTTTAATTTTGAGAATTTTAAATCTTTAGTTGTATGCAAAAAATCTTCCTACAGAAATTTAAAATAAATCACATGTGTTCGAATTATTTTCAAAAGTATTTTATTTCCTTAAATAGCCCGAATCTTAGATGTTCCTACATTGACTCGAGTATCATAGTTTTCCTTTAAATGAAATAAGATCTCATGATTATACGAGGGTAACTCAACGTAATTTCTTCGCCTTAGCAATGGATCTATAGATTAACTTTGTAATATAGTTCAAGTTGAAGCACACAATGGAGAATTTAGTAGGATTTTAAGTGTCCGTAAGGAGGGATAAAGTATTAATGGTATTCATTCGCTTTCTGATAAAAAAATAATATTCAAGTTTTGTAATGAAGCAAATTACATTTTTTACAGTTTAGAATGCATTTATTTTCATAGAAATAAGTTTAATTGAAAAGAAGTGAACTTTTATAAAAAAAAATTATTAAAAGCAAGAACTGAGAAATAATACAGTTATTAATCAAAAGTATATTATAAGAACACTACACTCACATTTTGTGCCTAAAAAATAAATGTAATGACGCATTTTTAATTAATTTAAGGGAGTTCACTCATGTAATGGGTTCAAAATATTAAAAAAAAAATCTCATATATTGCTTTTTTAATATGTCTAGAATACGATGGTAAAGTGATTTTTTAAAATTCGAAGTCGTTATAAAGAAGCAGATATTAGAACAGCAGCTGTTCGTAGCGCTAAGTTAAGATTTTCATTGTTTTACCATCGAACTTGAAACTTTAAACATCGTTTTTCTCAAAACTGTGCTTTTCAAACTTTCCTCCATCATATCTCAAGAACGGTTTGACCGAATGGCTTCAAATTTATAGGGTAGACTCAGAACAAATATGCACACCAACTGAACTGCGATCATTCCAAAATTCAAAATATTTCTATTTTTATAACAAAAACATAACAAAAAAACCCCATGAAATTCGAAACTTTTTCTTCAGAAGTCTATACAAAAATTCAATTTTTTGATATTTTCATTTGAGTATAGTTTATTCGGTGCATTTAGGCTTATAGATTAAAACGCCTTTATTTTTTTTTTATTTCAAATAAGCCAATCAGCCGAATCGTTGAGGAAGTGAACGTTCGTTTTTTCCAGGCGGGTGTGTTCAGAGCGCTATAACTCACATTATATTGGATATTATTGGCTAAACATTTTTATAATACTCTTAAAATACATATAAATAAATGAAAGAAAAACATTAACTTCCATCATTTTACTGGTTGCCAAAAAAAATTGCCTAAAAATGCTTAAAAAGCAGGCCGTTACATGGGTGAACCTCTTAAGTAATCTAGAAATTATTGCATTAAATGGTTTTGATATATATTAAAATTTAATCATCAGTCTAAAGTTTAAACGGTACTGCATTACTCATTATGTTCTTAGTTTTAAACTTCCAAAAAAAAGGCTTTTGAATAAATAAATTTAAAAAAGCATTAGTTAATTAACTATAAATAATAAAAATTTGTTATACGAAAAACGTTCAACTTAACGATCACTAATAACAACTTTTTTTTTTACTTTGGAATAGTTAGGAAAGGAATAAAAGTTTTAAATTACCTCTTCAAAAAATCATAGTTTATAAAAGAAAAATTTGTTAACTATTGAAAATATATCATACTAAATATATAATTATATGTTATACATTTAACGTGTTTTATACTTTTTTGTTATTAACAATGTGTGAAAAATTTTGGCTTAATTTATGATTAAGGGAAACTCATACACAAAGACTTGTAAAAAAGATTTTCAGTAATTCCTGTGTAAAATTTTTTCTGTGTAACAAGCACTAATGATAAAAAAATATTGTAATTATTATTTTAAATCAGAAACTGAAGAAAAAATATACAGGATGTCCCGAAACTTAAAAATAAACTGGTACGTGGTGAAAGGGCGGGTCATATTAGTTCTGGAAAATTGACATCCTTTATCACATCATTAGCTACCGGGACCACAAATTTTACAATTTTGTGATTTTTTTTTTATTGACGTCATAGCCGTACTATTAATCATGGGCACTAGTCGAACAACAAATTTGATGGTTTAGTTAATGTTAACGTGTAGTTTGTGAATATATCGGAGTTTGAGAAACAAATGTCACCTAACTTTGACTCGCCTTACGTAAAAAGAAAACTATTACACACAACCCTGGGCAAGTTTCTCAAAAGTTAGTGCATTGATTTAAGATTCCAAAATGATACAACACTCGTTCTCTCCTATGTATAACAGTCATAGAGGGGTTTTTTTTGCAGCACACCTTCATTTTAAAAACACGTTTCTTCACATCACAGGGAAATGGATCTATAAAATTTTAAAAACACACATCTCACCTTCCATCACACCATTAGGTACTGTGACCGCGAGTTCCACAATTTCATTGTGACTTTTTCACTTACGAGATCATTCATAGCCATCCTATTATTTACAGTCAGAAATGGAGTAATTAATACTGGTTTAGTTAAAATTAAAGTAGTTTAACCCTTTATCTACCGCATTATGATTGAGACTGCAGTTTTTTCATGCAATATTTTTTTCAAAATCACTATATTGAAAATTAAGGGATATGCATAAACAAAATACTCAACTTTGGGAAATTTAATTAGCTAAAGCTAATTAATTAATTAAAAGATATTAAAATGTAAAATTAATTATACTCACTATCCACTTAAAATAAATAGTCAAATCGTTTTCTAACGTCTTCATTAATATACAAAAAAATAAGACACCTATCTTTTGACATTAACTATGTTATCAGAAGAAAAATGACAATCTTCGCAATCCGTTGAAAACGCAGTCAGCTGGAAACGCAATTTCTGCTACAAAACTATTCGCCTTCTTCGCTAAGGTATCATAGAACCCGTGCTGTGCCATATATCTTGGAAGAGTGGATGTAAAAGAATATTCCTGCTAAGTATCATCAGAGTATTCGTAAAAATGGTTATTATACGTAATTTTAAAGTGAGTAATACTTAAGTACAGTCGATAGATAAAGGGTTAAGCCAATGTGAGAAAACGATATTACTTTTGACACATTTATTTATTTTTATTTTTCCGAGGGCAGATGTGACTGCACCTTTCACCTAGTGCCCCTAGTGCCCTCTTATCGCGTTAAGTCTCTGGGACACCCTGTATTTTGATAATTGCTTTTCTTTTTTTATACTCTCTTTTAAGAATCTCATTTATAGTTTTATATATGCATGTAATACACTACCTGGATTTAGCGATAGCCTACTTTATTACTAAAAACTCCTTGTTATTATTCTGATATTCAAGTTTAATTCTCCAAATATGTGATTTAAGTCACATCATGTTTCCCATGTAGGTGAATCAAACTGGAGTTAACCCTTGGTTCCTTCTGCTACTGTTATGTCATCTGCGAGTTATTGATTGAGCCCCCATATGCATCTTCCGATATTTCGCTTGCTACTGTAATAGGAAATGAGCTGAAGCGAATAAAATATTTGTTTTTGTTGAAAAATATGTTTGTTAAAAGACACATTTTATGGGTATAAAGTTATCCTGGTTTTCGGAAAATTTTGAATTGTTCTGAAAAACGTTTTCCATTCACTTGAATTCTACATTAAATAAAAGAAAAAACCCAGCATGCATCACAACTTAGAAGCTATTGAGTTTCATGCTCATTTTAATTATTAAGTTTGAAAAATATGGCACCTGTCTTTATTAAGAGTGTTGTTTTTTTAATATAAAAACAAGCTTAAATTTTGTCAAGGAAAAGCGTAAAAAATTTGCAATTGTAGGTTTTTTATTTTTTTATTTAATTTATTTATTCTTTTCGCTTCGAATATAAATTATTTCATGCGTTTGTCACTAAAGTTTTGCAACTTTCCTCATCACATCTTAGTGTAGGAGCTATTTTTATTCTAATTATCGTAAAATTATCTAGGAATATTTTAAACATCTTCGTAACAGAGTTGCAACGATTTCTTAATAATTAATATCTTCAGAAACTATTATATTATATATATACATATATATTGTGGGGGAAGGGTGCGCGTTTGCGTACGTGTATATGTATGTCCTTGGATTAAAGTTATAAATATGAAACTATAATTGATTACATCATTGGTGAAAAATTTTTAAGATATTCTTACTGATTCTGAAAAATGCATTAGGGTAAGTGATTACTCAAAAGCCTTGCTTTGGTGAAACTGTGAATTTTTTGTATATTTTTATTTTATAGTCCATACATCTAATATTCTAAAAAGGCTTTACTTTTAATTCCACGATAATTAAAAAACAAAGTTAAAGCACAGTGAGTAAAAACGAAGTGAAGGTTTTAAAGCGGAAGTGGAGGCTCCAAAACCCAACGAATTTGTTTAAAGAAACGTAAAAATGTAATAAATAGAACATTGTTACGAAACTTGATATATATACAAATAAAAATGTTGCCTCAAGTCCAAGGAAATTAAAAGAGAATAACAAAGGAATCTCTGAAAAAGAGAAAATTAACCTCATTAAACTATAGAACTATTACGATATTGCTGTCCATAGGATGTGTCGAAAATATGTAATGATGTAAAGATTCTGTTATAATAACTGCTTTCTTTCTTTCATTGATGCTCTAGCAATCAATACTCAATGCATGGCCAATGTCCAACAAGGAAAGACACCTGATGTAGATATAAACAGGTTTTATGTGACGGAAACGAATATTAGGAAAAATCACCAGGTGTTCCTATTTTGCCATTAAAACGCTAAAGCCGACTTCTTAACACCTTTTGATAAAGGGTTGCTAAACATATGCCTTCACAGAATAGTAACGAAGTTTCAACACCGTCTTGTGCACTATTTTACAAAAAGAAACTTAACTCCATCCTAAAAGGTTGGTTTTAGGTGCACCTATTGCAATCATATTATTTAATTCTGGTTACTTAAGATTGTTGACTGTTTTAATTATTTAGGAGTATTTATTGAACCGGGGACACACACTTCAAAACAATTACGTAGGAACAGTAAAAGAATTAATTCTGAAATCTAAGTATCAATCGTTATATTTTACAAAACTCACCGGGAAAAAAAAATCAAATTAGTTTAAAAATGAACCTAAAAAGAGCTTAGGCTATAAATATGGTGAGTTCTATTAATGTTCAGAGGGTAGAAATTTTTTTATGTTGTATTAAAATTTTGAATGTGTTTGATAAGAAACTATATGTTTTTCAATATTTTACTTTTTACCATAGAAATTCCATTTTGCACATTACCAAAAAAAGTTCTTTTTTAAGTTATTGAACTGAAATTTTCAGAGAAATTGCTTATTTAATTCTGTATGTGTTATAAACTAGAATCTAATCTCTATGTATATATATATATTATTGTCCTTTTGTTAAAGACATATTTTTAAAAAAAATGAGTTTTTGCAAAAATTTTGGAATATTTTAAAAATTGCTTTGAAGAAAGTTTGCAGCAATATTGCAATTTTTTACAAAAATTTTACTAATAATTGTCCTCAATTACAAAGTTAATTCTAATTGTGTAGCAATTGTACTTAAATTCATAGTTAATTTAAATGAAAATGTGTGTGTATAAAAAAGTGTTATCAAGATAATCTCATGCCTTAAGTCTCTGAGATTGATTTTATATTCAAGCAATTAACCTGAAGATAATACCTGTACTCTTTTTTTATTATTTGCAAATGTGTGAATATATTCTTAACTATCAAATCCTGTAATAATTATTATTAAGAAATGAACATATTTTTAAAAATACTAAACTCGTATCGTGGTTTAATGGCATGCAGTAAAGGAAACATCAAATAAGGCGTGGGCCATGGGTAGCCTAGTGGTTAGAGCATCGGACTCCACACCGGAAGGCCAGACCGATGCCACCAAATACGTGCTCGTTAAATCAGTGGGTCCTAAAGTCTTGTGGGCGGTCGCAACTGAAACCACGAGTGCAGAGGGCTGGAGAATATCCCCCCTCCAGTTCCGTGCCTAAATTGGGGAGGTGGATATCAATGGAGTCGCCATCTGTCGTAAAGAAGTCCAACCTGTCTCACAGGTTCTAGTGACATTCATTCCTTCCCTTCGGGAATTTCACCGAGCTAAATCGTACTGTCACCTGTATGGTACTCAAGGCTAAGGCCAGCGACAGGCGTACATTTAGCCCCTTGTCACGATGAATTTCGTGGGCTTCGATTTGACTACGTCAGACAGGTGGCATTAGAAACAACAACAAATAAGGATCCATCAAATAGAGCTTCATCCCCAATACAAGTCATATACAAGTAATCGCATTTAATAAGGGGCACACTAATTTACAAGTCTTTTGCGTGGAATGGAGGATAAATTCTTGAAAATCATTCCTAGAAAATATCTTGATTCTACAAAAAAAGATTCGATGCCTGGACCTAAAAAAAGTGCTAATACCATTAAATCAGCGTTTCTCAAACTGTGGGACGCACCCATCTGGGGGGCGCGAAAACCCTACGAGAGGGGCACGAGCATATCGAAAATAAAAGATTAAGGAAATAATTAATTTACTCTGGAATGAATTAAAACAAAATACTTTCAGACATAATTAAAAATGCACTTTTACTCTGGTATAATATATGTATATTATTTGGCAATATTACGTCATCAAAAATAAAAAACTCTTCAATACCTAATTAGCTATCTTTGATCATATAACCAAATAAAAAAAACTTTCATTTGATTTGCTGTAATTTCCATGATGAGAGATTTTTTATTATGTTTTCCTTTTTAACCTAAAATACTACTCTTTCATAGAAAAACAAAACCCAGACCCAGAATCGAAAAAATTTTGGAAGATAAAAAATTCATCACTGCTATTATTTTTGAAATACTGTAAATTATAGCTGTAGGCAGCAGAATATATTTGCTCAACATCTGTTTAATCTTCTAAGATATTGGTACAGTTAGTTATGGCTCCTCTCTTATGTGTTTGTTTCTCATTTAGGGAAGTTGTAAATAATGTATTTCTGTGGGGGGGAGGGGGGCTCATGTAAAAGAGTTTTATGATATTTGGAAAACCACAGAGAGCCCTTTGAAGGATTACTTGGCCAAGATTTATTTTTATGAATATTCTCAAAGATATAAAGCATAATGAAAAAGGTTTTACACAATGTTTTTAGCAGTAATATCCATATTATTAAATTGAATACACTTTTAACCCGGAAGTGGTCACGCGGGGCACACAGATCACGAAATCGTTAATTCTGGCAAAACTGTTTATTTGTTACAAAAGAAAAATTGAAAAGTCCTTGAAAGTAGGTAAGAATACTTTCTCTTAGTTAAATTATTCACTGGAATCACACGATTTGTATCGTGTCCAATAAAAATAAATTCTTTTAAAAAAAGGATTGGGGTGACTCAATCACCCCGAGAGACCATTAACGTTAGTATCGAGTGTGTACCTGCTACCGGGATAAAACATTTTGAAGTCTTCTCGCTTTAAATATTAAAAAAACACAATTATTCTTCATCGGAATTTTATATTATTTTTCATTATTTAGCATTGATTCTAAATGCTCATTCTGTGAGTCTTAAAATTACAGTTCCCTTAAAACTAATTATACTACGAGCATTTATTTTAAAATATCATTTTACATTTTCGTAAACATTGTCGTTCATTTGGGTTTACTCTCCTGACAATTCAGCTATTATATCAAGAATGTTTTAGTTTTTTTAAAAAATGAACTCGTGCGAAAAGCGGATACTTCAGACAGTACACTCTTAGTGTATCAGTGATGCACAAGGTATTTTATAACTGATTTATTAATACTAAATTAAGAGAAAGTTTAATAAGTATTAGCGACTTCCATGGGCTTGTCTTGCAAAGGAAAGTTTTTCAAAGGAAGGCTTACGATTAGAAATTGACACTCTGAGTACTTTTTCTATATTTGGCTGATATTTACATTTTGCCTTCAAAGCAGCCACCGCATTTTGCAATCTGTACCAATTTAAAAATTCAAGAAAGAAAAATAAAATATATATTATTTAAAAGTAATATATATAAAATTTAACGTACTTATCTTATTAATTTGTATGGTTTATAATTAAGATCATATTGTAGCTTTAGCGTCAAAGTGCATTATTATTGCATTCAATACATTATTATTGTATAAGGCAGGGGCGCGATAAAAATTATGATTGAAAAGTGGGTCGCCAGTATTGAAAGTTTGAGAAGCACTGCATTAAATGTATGGATGGTAATATGCATATATTGAGATTCGCTCCGTTATAATATACCTGTGAATATTTATAAAATTTTACTAAAATTAATAATTCATATAAGAAAAGAGCAGTACCTCAACATAATTTTAATGTTGCGATTATCATAGATCGGAAAATATTCTAAAATTGTATCATGGTTATGTAACACAAATGTTTTTTTTATTTCTAATGGGCTGCTGATTGTGTGGAGTTTTTCTACTGCAGACCTAGTACATTCCCTAGAAGCTGGTATCTCTTTTTAGTTTGTCACCAAACAGGGCGATACCAATCGCCACAAGTAATTTTGACATCCAGATTCCTCCCAATAGGGAGGCACCTGAGATCTGACGATGCTATCCCCTTCAGTAAGATTTAATTCTGCCGAGAGCACCCAAGCCAAACAGACACTTTAGAGATATCTTACATGTCGTATAATCATACGACAAGGCCGCTGTCAATTTTCTGCATCATGAAAATCCACCGACTTGGACTGGGGTCGAACCCGCAACCTTGCTGCAGAAGGCCAGTGACAAACCAACCACGCCACCCAGCCGGCTGTAACACAAATGTTGCATGACTAAATGTGTGTGTGAGAGGTTTTGCTTTTTTACTTGGGATTAAACAAAACAATCCCCTTGTAAATGTATACTAAGAAACGGTCTAAACCAAACAAAAAACTGTGCGATACGCACTCATATTACGTGTTTTACTTTTTTTCATCCTACATTACGTTTGAAATCAGTTTCACATATTTGTCTTACTGTTTTTTGTAAAATAAAAATTTTAGTGTACAGACTACAGTTACAAGCTTTAGAAATGAAAAATATATCATAATATAAAAACAACTAATTTTAGGTTTAAATTCCTAGTTGCAAGAAAATGGATTTATAGACCATCTGTAAATGAATGTCTGAAAACAATCGACTATTCTTCATGACAAACCTTGCAGATATGTAATGATAATTTCGAGGAAGTTATATTTTCTTGAAGGTTCATCTCATTTATTTTGACAAATTGTTGCAATCGAGGAAAGTTGAAGACATATCTGCTCTCAACACACGCCTTGAAAAATATATTTATTTTACGCAGGGCTTTTGTTTCTTTTAATTGTTTTCCTCTTTTCCCTTAAAGAAAAGTGGTGGTATCATTTAGTTTTTAAAAAAAGCCAGAAAGGTACCTAACTTTAAGCAACCAACCAAAATCACACAGTCAAATACTGGATAAAAACTCTGTAAATATGACCCTCAATGTATCTTTTAGCTCAAATAGTCAGGACAAAATCCCCCCCCCCCACACACACACTTCTGAATGAAGCAAGAAATGTGACGTATTCATACCCAGAGCTTCCACGGTGAACTTTAAAAGTCACGCTTGAAGCAGGTGACTCTTAAGGCAGTGTTTCTCAAAGTGTGGGGCGCGCCCCCCTGGGGGGGCACGATAACCTTACAAGGGGGGCGCGAGCATATCGAAAATAAAAGATTAAAAAAAAAATTAATTTACTGTAATGAAGTAAGAAAATACTTTCTGACATAATAAGAAATACACATTTACACTGATAGAATTTATATTACTTCATCAAACATAAAAGCTTTCATTTCGATACATTCATTAGCTGTCTGATCCTATAAATAAATAAAAAACATCACATTTTGTTTGATTTGCTGTAATCCCACGATGAGAGATTTTTTACTGAGTTTTCTCTTTTTAAATCTAAAATACTATTTCAGAGAAAAGACAAAACCCAGACCCAGAGAAATATTCTAGGAAGATAAAAAATTCATCTGTTTAACCTTCGAACTTACTGCTATGGTTAGTTTGTTCCTTTTTTTATGCCTTTATTTTTCATTTAGGGAAGTTGTAAATAATGCGCCTATACGAAAGAGTTATATAACATTTCGAAAAGCAGAGAAAACATTTTGAAGGATTATTTGGCCAATATTTATTTTTATAGTATTTTGAAACATATAAAGCATGATGAAAAACGTTTTAAATAATTCATTTTTAGATCTTAACATTTGTAGTTTTACATTGATTAAACATTTAACCCGGGAGCGTTCGCGCGGGGTACAAACTACAAAAATTTGAACAAAATATGACAGTTTTGCTTGCAGATATTATTCCTGTAACGTTAGTGAAGAGTTTCTGTGATTTGTGTCCTTTATTAAGGTCGCGTACCTTAGAAACGTTTTAATTCGGTTCGATTGGAATTTTTCTCAAATTATCAATGGAGAAAGTAGGTAAGTATCCTTTCTCTTCGTTAAATTATTCACTGGAATTGTGATTTTTATTTTGTACAATAAAAATAATTGTTAAAAAATCTTCGACTATTACCATTAGTATTGAATGCGCGTCTGCCCCCGGGTTAAAACATTTTGAAGTCTTCTCGTTTTAAATATTAAAAATAACACAATTATTCTTTATCGGTATTTTTTACATTCTTTTTCATTATTTAACATTAATAATAAATGCTAATTTGTGAGGATTACAATTACACACACACAGTTCGCTTAAATCTATTTATAATATGAGCATTCATTAAAAAAAATCATTTTACATTTTTGTATTCATTGCCGTGCTCTTGGTTTTATTCTCCTTACAATTCCGCAAATGCCGACTGGGTGGCGTAGCTGGTTTGTCGCGGGCCATCTGCACCTAAGTTTGCGGGTTCGACCCCAGCCCATGTCGGTGGATTTTCATGATGCAGAAAATCGACAGCGGTCATGAACGGCCATGTCGAATGAATATTAGGCATGTAAAAAATCCCTTGAAGTGCCCGTTTAGCTTGGCTGCCAAAATTCTTAAAAGAAATTCTTAAGTTCAATTTTGCATCGTCAGAGCTCAGGTACCTCCCTCTGAGGAGGAAACTGGGCATCAAAATTACTTGCGGTAATTGGTATCGCCTATTATACGGTGCCGCACTAAAAAGTGATACCAACTCCTGGGGAATAAGCTAGGTCTGCAAAGGTAAAAAATACCAACATTTGCTATTACACGTTTAGCGCAGATGTCGGATAGTTTGCCAAGACTCTCGCAGACGTTCGCGAGAATGCTAATTATGACGGATATGATAAGAGAGCAACAGTAGCGCACACAGGAATTTTTCAAGGGGGGCCGGGGTTGAAAGTTCACCATTCTTGTATCATGCTATTTTTGATTTTGTCCATTTTCAGAAACAAAACACAGTAAAAAACGAATTATTGAATAAATAATTAGCATTAATTAATAAAATTAATCATTAAAATAACAAATATTTAATTAAATTTTACGTATTATATACTTAGAATTA
>BMAV01022726.1:214891-237736 GCA_019973955.1 Trichonephila inaurata madagascariensis
CCCCCCCCCCCCCCCCCCCCCCCCTCCTTGTGTGCGCCACTGGAGAGTAACATAGACTAGACTAATTTTCTAATGACATTTAAACTTTTAGAAATGGATGATGAAAGAAATAAATCTTTAAATAAATATCATTTTGCAATCTGTTCCAATTTAAAAATTATAGATACGAAAAATAACATGATAATTATCGTATTACTTAAAAAAGTAATTTGTTTAAAATATATATTACTTATAAAAGTAATTTGCTTAAATATATATATTGCTTAAAAGTAACAAATACAAAATTTAATACTTTCTTCTGAATTTGTACCGTTTATAATTAAGCTCGTATGGTAGCTTTAGCGACAAAGCGCATTATTATTGTGTAAGGGGGGCGCGATAAAAATTATGATTGAAAATTGGGTCGCGAGTAGTGAAAGTTTGAGAAGCACTGTCTTAAGGTGATTAATTGTACTAGTACTGTGCAGCATTCTTCTAGTTGCCAGAGAATGACGATGGATGATACAGTGGCTAATATATGTACACTAGTTCCATTTCAAATCATTTTTCTGTTTACATTTGTCGATGGCTTTGAACATTTTGTTGCCTTTAGCATGAGCTTCAACCACCTCACTCATCAAATATTCTTTTATATGTATTTCGAATGAATACCTTTCTAACGAAAGAACAACACGTTCTGAAACAACGGTACTTTCACCGAGTTCCAAACTAAAATATTCACTAGTTATCTGTCTTCTTTTTTGCTTGTTCCTCTCATAGATTCTGAAATTGTGTAAATTATCTTGTTTATAGTGATATTTTATTTGCTTCTTTGTCATATCTTTAATAAACATGCAACTTGAAACATCCTTCACGCAAGTCTTTATTCATTGTCTCGAAAAGTGTACGGAATTTTACAGCAATGTGTAAACTGATAGTAAATTTACCTTCAGTTGCGTTTTCATTTTTATTTTTCTTTATTTTCTTCATCATGGCCTGAAGAGATAAAGCGCGGTGTTTAAAGACTCATTCATCTTCATGTACTAAATCAGAATGATTGCATTCTAGATGTCTTTTCAATTTGGATGAAGCTAAGCAGCCATTTGCAACAATTTTATGACATTTAACGTATTGTTCTTGTTCATTGCATACCAGAAAAAGCCAGTCAACGTAAGATAGTTTGGCATATTTTCTTTTTTCTTCGTGTTTCCTCTTGATCGCAAGTTTCTTTTCCACTTGAGGCAGACAAATTTGGAAGTCTTAGTCTCTCAGGTGTTTGCTGGAATATTTAGTATCCTCCGACTTATCAGTTGCAACGGATGTTTCAGAGAGTTCAAATTTTCGTTTTGAAGACCCAGTTTTTAACCAATTGCCCACGACTCTGTAATAAAAGTAGGCGTTAAAATAAATAAATGTTTCACTTTTCCAAATTATAGCATACGCAATTATCTGTAAAATATTTATTTACTCAATACCCTTGGCATTTTGTTCCAATAATTAAAACAATAGTTCATAAGAAAAAAAAACATTGCAGAACTGGTACGAAAAAAAAAAGCGATGTACACTGCCAAACAGGAATTTTATTTCGAAACATCTACAATGTTTTACAAAATTTGAACAAAAAAACACATTACTTTTGAATATAAATACATACTTACTTGGTCAGGCATACAGATTCTACTCTCTGTGTACAAACCAAACTCCATTTCAAAATTTAACCACAACTTTTTACCTATCGATGCACCATAATGAATGCAGATGAGAATTGGTCGCATCTCGAAATAAATACAAATATAATCTTGAGCACGTTACGAAAGTGACGCTGTGGTGAGGAAATATAACTAAAATTTTAACTTTTAAATGTATTTGGGACTTCTTAGCAGACTTTTGTCGTAGCACCCAGTTGACGAACTGCGGGCTTGCGGAATTGGCTGTTAAATATATCGTATTGAGGCAGTAACTTGTTGCCACTTATAAGCTGATGTGCATCATGCAGCTCCTTTTACAGAAGTGCTACAACTTAACACCTTTACGCGCGACAATCGCCATACTACAAGTTTAAGCCCACCATACCACACTCGATCTGTCTTGCCTGCCCATTAAATTGATATGCTCTCTTTCTTCAGCTTATCCTTAATGTTTTCGTCTGCATTAGTTCATTATAGAATTTAAATTAATGCAGGATGCACCGATCAATTTTTCTTTGAATAACGTTTTTTATCTATGCTCATTTTTGTTGTAAATATTACGATTCAGTTAACTATTGAGATTATTCTAGAGATTATTTTACTAACAATTAAACGTTTTAATATTTATACCATTACTAGAGATAATTTTCGCTATTGTTGCTGTTGTCTTGTCTTTTCCGAAGGGAAGGAAAAAAAGTTTCCAGAACCTGAGACAGGTTATATTTCTAGATTTATTCCAGTCGTTGGCCTTAGCCTTGAGCACCATACAGGTCGCAATACGATTTTTTAGCTCCATTCCACCCCAATTTAGAGGGAGAACCCCCTTGGGTCAGGAGCCTTCCACCACTCTTCCTCTTCTACCAGGAGCCGCGGTAGTCGAGTGATCTAGATATCGGATCGTGGCTGACTTTGTCACGAGTTCGAGCCCAGTACCACTAAAGACCCACCATGTAGGGTAGCGATGCACGTTAAATCTGTCGAGAGCTCAAACGTCCTCCCGTTGGTGTGGTGTGTTAGTTAGGAGAGGGGGATGCCAGCTCAGGCGTCGTTCACGTCACTTGACCATGGTTCAAAATTACGTGGCCGGTCGCCAAAAGCCCTCGTGTAGCTGAACAGTGCGACGTTGATATTCACTCACTCATTCCTCTTCTACCAGCTTCCCGAAATGACTTGCGGCTCGACGGCTATTTAGAGTACCCTCATGCCGCAAAAGCACTATACATTTACAAAGAGCCATGTCTTCTCCGGGATTTGTACCCAGGCCCCACGGCATAGCAGTCAGCGTCGCTTACCTCTATACCGGATGGGCGACGATGCTTTTCGCTGTCTGTTAAAAATAAAATTTATCAAATTTTGATTAAATATAAAGAGACTCTTGATTTTCTTAAACATAACTTCAATAATAAAAAAACAACTTTAAAAAAATATTTTATAAGTATTCACATCTTAAAGTAATACCTAAAAATATTTAATAATTGTTGACATGGGAAGGTTTGTGGATCCCCCCTTTTATCGAATTACATTTTGATAAGTTTTAATTACTTGACATTTATTGAACCCTCTTCTCTAAAAATGTTATCTGCATTCTCTAGAATAAACTGTTGTATGAAATTTTAATTATATTAATTAAAAAATAAATGACTTTTCAGAATTATTTTTTTGAAAGTTGCATTTCCTTATTTCTTGGATTCTAATTTACATATTAATTAGTATTTACTTCATTCACATACATAGTATTTGGATATTGCTAGCTCTGTAATGAGTTCTTTTTTAACGAAAATAATTAAAATTATTTTAAATTTGTGAACATAGTAAGCTTTGCATGAATGTAAATTTACTACTAATTTATTTAATCTAATTCATGTCGAGAACACAATAATGAATATATAAGAGTATTGATAACTTAATAGATAAATAATGCAGCATTTATTTATCTATCATTGTCAATTACTCGTATGTAAATATTATATTTTTACTATAAACTTACTGCGCATTGCCATTTACTGTTTAAAAACCTGAAGACAATTTTTTTTGGTTACATTTGTAGTATGAATCTAAGAAAATCACATGAAAAAAATTAATCTCCCAATTATTCTTTCAATCACACACACTTGCTACATTTGATCAATATTAATTCAAATATTTATTCAAGCTGACGATTTGTTAAGAAATTCAAAATTGATCTGTAAAATAAACAATTGAACTCAACAATAACTGAAAATCACACTTTGAACTATTCAAATCCAAAAGACGAATTGGAAGCTCCCAAAGGCATATATTAGACACATGCCAGCCATTGTTACAATCAGACTGCAGATCAGACAAATTGGTAAGTGTGAAGGTAAATAAATGCTCCATTTCATTTGATCCAGACAATAGAGTTTTCAGAATTTGGACAACAATGACCGTTTGCTCTTTAACTTATTGGAAATCGGAGCGATGGGATCATTTATTTAAGATTCGAAGGAAATCACGCTAAGTGTGTGTATTAGTTAAGTTATTAAAATTATTTTATTATTTTAAGTTATTTAAATATATTATTTGAAATCCAGTAATATATATCTAATATAAATAACGATATAAAGGCTACATTGCGTAGTTAATAATGTAATGTTTTCAAAGGGAAGAAATATAGAATTGCGTTTATTTACTGTACACACCTATAAGACTATTTTCCGAATGTGGGAAAATCGAAGCGTGAACATTGAACGAAGAATAATGTAGGAAATGCTATAAAAATGTTTCAGAAACAGTATTTTCAATTAAAAGTCATTAGAAAAATTAAGTGTTAAATATAAATTAATTTAAGGTGTCCGACTACGTTCGGAACCGTGATTTTGCAAAAGCGTATAAATGGATAATATTTATGATATTTAGTGTTATTTAGATTAGAAAATGTGTATAAAATTGTTTTAAGAATATTATTACGATAAAAAAATTATTTAAGTACAATATTTTGACAAAAAAATGAACATAGAATGACCCATTTTCTAAATATTCTCCTTTTGTGAAAAATACTTCTATTATAATATTTTGCTTGTATATAGCCCAGACCTCTGTACAGAGGCTCAACTAGAATTTTTGAAAAATATAACTTAGAAGTGGATTTATCCATGTTTTACGACAACAGAGGGGAGAAATTTTAAGAAAAAAACGCCGATAATTATTTTAATGGGTTGTAACTCTGAAAATAACGTGAATTTTTCAAAAATCATAGTTGAGCCTCTGTACAGAGGTATGAGCTATATACAGGCAAAATATTATTATAATGGAAAGAAGCATTTTTCACAAAAGAAGAACATTTTAAGAAAAGGTTATTCTTTTGCCGAAATATTATATTTAAATAATGTTTTTTTGCCAAAATGTCCTTAACACAATTTTATACATGTATTCTAATCTAAGTGACACTAAATATCATGAAAATTATCCATTTATGCGCTTTTTTAAAATCACGGTTCCGAACGTAGTCGGATACCTTAATGTAATCACATGCGATAAATAGGTAGCTTAATACAATTATAAAGCCAAACTTGGAATTTTTTTTAAAGACTTGTGGGATTTTTTCTTTGTTTGGAAAGTAAATGCATTGTTTTGGTTACAAATTATCTTATTTTCCATTTTTACAGCTGTACCTTAAACCTCTATTTTAAGGAGATATTAATGTAACTTAAGTTTTGTGTGTGTGAATTTTTCTATATTTAAAATTAATAATTTTTAAATAAAATTAAATATAATAAAGCTTTAAATTTTAATTTAGATTATATGTTACTTTTATAGTGTATAATTCAGTTATGTCATAAAATAAAACAACTAGTTATTTCATGAAATAACTAGAAAATTCAGTTAAAGTATATAATAGATTAAACATTTCATACTTTACCTAATTATTTTATGTGAAATAACTAATTATAGACCGTTAAAGTGAAAAATAAACCATTTCAAAGTTATTTTATAAGTCAAGTGATCAAAAATAGCTAAATTCTTCCGAAAAATGCATTTTATTTCTATTGTGGATGATTAATTGATAAATAATATTAAAAAGCAGTAGATATAGTTTATTATTGCTTATGTTGCTAACATTAGTTAATCAGAAAGGAATAAGAGAATATGTTTCAGGAATAGTCATTTTTAAATATTATTAAAAAAAAAACATACTGGGAAGAAAAACTGTTGCTTCATAAAAACATTGTGTGTAAACTTTTTCAAACAAAATATAAAAGAATATTAATTAAATTTTTTTATGAAATACCTTTATTTTACTTTTCATTGATTATTAAAACAAGGATTGTTGTGATGACACTTTTAATTGTATTACATAATATATTTGAAACGCAAACAGGTACACTTTTTACTATATTACTTTTTTTTTATACGAGCATTTTTTAAATATTTGTCCAGTGCCACAACTTTAATCTGTTGCAACAGATAGAAGCATTGTGTCAATATTAGGAACTTCTTCAATGGAAATTAATTCTCGCTCCCATATACTGAACTGATATTTAGAGAACAATTGTCTTATTCGGCCTTCTCCAGAAAGCCGCTAGAACGAGTTGAAAGAAATTTGGAGTGCCATATTTCATACTTTAACGATCAAGTAATCGTAATTCTATGGAATATCCAGTTAAATCGTAGAATTCAATAATTCTATGTACTTTAACTGACTTTTCTAGTTATTTCACGAAATACCTAGTTATCCTATAAAATAACGAATTTCGCACTTTAACGATAACTTATATAAATATAAATGATAATCTATAAATATAAAACTTAAAATGACCATTCAAATATTACATAAATTTCACGAAAAAGCTATTTTGTCAACTCTTTTTGATAATATCAAAATTAATTTTACTGAATTCCCTGAAGTACCACTTTTAATATGTGTGAAAAACTAGTTTAAATATTCCTATTTCAAATTTTTCAATGATTGTTTTTACAACTTATTATAAATGAACAATTTATAAAAATATGGAAAGTAGATGTACTTTATCCCTGTATAAAAATTGGAATTAAATGTATATATATATATATATGAAATATTTCTGGAGAGTGGTAAAAATAATTGTAAGACGTGGCAAGTGGATGTTATTACTGTAGCGAACCAAAGGATAGGGCCTGGCCGGTGGTGAGTGATTCTTGTATGTTGATGCATTTTCTATGATGGGATTGACTAGGCAGTCTTGTAAATTAGTAAATCTAATTTATTGAATATCTTGAAACACATAAATATAAAAATAGACGGCACAACACAGACAAAGAAACTACAACACGCAACACAAAGCAGCCGGCTACATGACTACAGAGAAACAAGCGAAGAGAGAGAGAGCGATTACACAAGATTTTTGCTTTTATACCAGCAGTGCAAGCGCGTGATTATTACGTAATAGTAGTTCTGATTGGATAGAATGGGCGGGACAGGGATTTTGGACTAACCGATTACGATTAAGATTACAATGTTATTTTTAGACCAAAGAATTAAAATTATTCTAAATATTAGAACAAAGAGTTAATAAAAAGGATACTAGAGGGAATTATTACATATATATACTGTTATTATTTTAACATATAATACATTCATCTTTGTTGTGTAGTCGTGACAAAAGAAGGGCTGAGTAACAAACTAAGAATTTTTTTATTTACATAATTTAAACATAGTAGAGAGAGTAGTGATTTGTGTGACCTTTCACTTCAAATTTATATCTGGAAAAAGAAATTCTGTGCCACTCTACTCAAGTGAGAAAAATTAGAAGAGAAAATTATCCCTTTTTGTACATTTAAATAGAAGGAGGGGGGAGGAAAAGATGTAATTGACAAAATATAAGCATATGTTCAGATTAAGAGAATTATAAGTTATTTTTAGAAATTACGTAAGAGTGTTTTGAGAAAAGTTTCAACTTCTATCAATTATTTAAGAGTTATATATTAAGGTATTCTTTTTCTGGGAATAACGAATAAATTTATCAAAATGTATTTTTAATCCTTTAATGCGAAATGAAATGAGACTTGGCTTGCGATTTGAAATAAGGTATTTTAATTATGATATATATAAGATTAGAATTTTATGTAAATATTGTTAAATTATTTCATATATATATATATATATATATTGTAAATGTTATAATGTTATAAATATTGTTATATAGATATATTGTAAATATTAGCATAAAATAGCTCTATATATTCGAAGAGTAACAAATCCAGTTACAATATTAAGTCTTATTCAATTATGTTTTCGTAATATATTTCGGAAATAGTATCAATGTGAATCACATGAACATCAAAAGAACATTTTGGGTCCAGGATATTCGGAATTAATTAAAAAAATTAAATGCTACATCTAATCCGATAGCTGTTTCTAAATTACACTTCAGTTAAAATTCGAATGAATTAAGTCACAGTTATTCATAGTCTGTCAAGACAATACGCTTGTTCAACAAATACAATTATGTAAACCGCAATACTTACGAAATTCGACATAATTGATAACTCTGTGTGCTTAAGTGTCTGGAGTAATTTAATATCAAAGAATTTAAGATACTTTTAGTGGATAAAAGATTGATGTCAGTTTCGTAATTAAAGTTTTAAATTATTTAAAATATCCAGGCTTTGAAGATTAATGAATATACATTCGAAATAGGCTGTGTTTCTGAAAGAAAAAGCTTATAATAATATCCTTCGGTAAATTTTGAAACTGAGACATAAATTGTGTTTAGTTAATTACTTGCAACAGAAGGCAATCGAGTAAAATAAAAATGCCTGCTTACGTAATATACCACCGATCAGTTTTGTACAATCAACAGACGTCGCCAAATGCTGCAATGCACAGCCAATAGGGGAAACCGTTCTCTCACACGTTCGAAAACAGTAATAATAAGGATGTCAGCGTTTGACGACATTTTTTGAATTGGCGAAACTATTTCCTTCGGGGAGATTGGACTTGAAGGTATAATTCGCAAGTACCCAGATTTCTTTGTAGCAAATTAAATGAAAATGTAACTGCATTTAATAAAGAGAATATTTCCATTCATAATTCCATATATTCTTCTTCGATATTATTTTCATTAAAAGACAAAGATTGCTCCTACTCATTAAGCATATTTGTATTCTTAAAAAACTTCTGTTAATCTATGATTCTTAAGAAAGAATTAAAATTTAAAATCTTTGCTGTGGGTATGAGATGAGAAATTCTTACTTCTTCCTAGAAAAAGTAATAATTTCATTTCTTTCTCTATTAGAGCTCAAACTATATGCTACAAAAAAGAACAAGAAGTACTTACATGACAAATTTTTCTTCAAAAAGGTAGCCCATTTCTTATATCTGCTTTAGCGCTTAAAATTGCATTTATCAATCATGGAAATATAGAGCCCAAAATGTTTTTCCTGTTCTAAGGGCTTTCGCGCTATTCTCAAAATGTTTTATCTTCCTTTATTTTCATGCCTTTTTCAAGACATTGACAAATTTTAAAAGCTGTCTTTGATAGAATGTGCTCTTGTATTTTCAAGAAAAACTGAAAGAAATAAAAATGTGAAATTGGAAAAATATACCGTGTCCAGGTATATCCCTAATCCGTTAACATTTGAAAATTCAATAACTCATGGAAAAATGTAAGGATAGAGGTAAAAATTGACACTCATGCTTAAAATGACATTAAATTTTATTTAAACCAAAAAATTTTTAAAAAATAACTAACAGAGGTCATTTTATGTGATCACAAAAACAATAATCAGAGTAAAAATTGATTTTTAGCAATGGACGATGTTTTTAGTTACAAATGTTCAACATGTCGACCGTCGTTCCTCGAAGATACTTGTAGTCAAGGGATAAAGGTAAGAAAAGGCTCTGTACAATATATTTGTAAGAATGGATGTTGTCGGATGTTGTCTTTAATCATCTCTAATGATGTCGTAGGCTCGCTGTAGACTTGTGACTTCAGGTAACACAACAACCAATAATCAAACGGATTGAGGTCTGGGAATCTCAGTAGTGGCTCAGCACGTGACCTTTACTAAACGATGTGCGCAAGAGATCTTTCACTCCTTCCTTCTGGTGATAGGATCGTAAAGCTGCAGCAACAAATTTTTTATTTTGATAGTACAGCTTTATTAACAATGCTTTCTTAAGTCTACATACTGCAGATGCTGGTGCATCTGTTTTCTCTGACTACATCTCATTCTATACACAATTGTCGTGCAGCAACATTGAATTTTTGAGGTCGCTGTCCAGCGTCATCAGTTGGCTATTTCATGCATTTATTTTTGAATTCAATACAACTCCATGTCATTTCAATCATGTGTCAATTTATATCTCCTTACCTACATTATTCCGTAAATTTTTGAATTTTCAAATATTAACGGTCTTTTCGGTCACCTGGTATGTGAATTGTTTATGTCAAACATTTCATGACTGACGCTTAAGCAGACTGAAAAAAAAATGTTACATATGCTGTAAAATATAACGAATTGAAAGTGACATATTATAAACCCAATTTTTTATGAGTAACAAATGTTACATAGGAAGTCGTTTAGAGAACACAAAACACAAAAACAAATTTAAATTTAGAATAAAAAATACTCTATTCAAAAGTATAATATAAGTAGTTGTCAATTTTAAACATATAATATCATATTCAAATGGACTTATTTTTAATCATCTAATATCTTTTTCACGCTAAAGGATTGAAAAATGAATAAATGCGCTTAGTAGTTTTCAATGCCTCTTTCTATCGCATTGATTTATCGAAATAAATTTTTAATACTCTTTGCGCATCAGAGATATCTTCAAAAGTAGTAATAAATTTAAAATATTTAAACATTTTAAATTACAAAAAATTTCCTAACATTATAGTGTTTATAGATAAGTATATTAAAAAAAAGTCTCATAATTTTTTGGGCTTTTTGAGAAATTAATCTCTTATAATCCTACTTAATACGAATTTAAATATAAGGTATGCGAGAGTATGAGAAAAACCATTGTTTGATGAAGAACGATTTTTGTGATTTTTAGAAGTGAAATTTAAAAATAAACTGTAAGTCTAAAAATTTTAATTTACCAAAAATATTTATGTTTAGTTTATACTTATTTCTTTATAGCGCAGTGTAATCAAACATTTGTTACATTTATAGAACAATAGTATGAAAAAAATTGAAGCACGTTAAACATCATATTAAAAAATTTAGTAGTAAATAGCTATGAAGATATTTCCATTTTATTTAAAAAGTACAACCGATATTTAAAATAAATATGATATTCTTATGTATATAAAAAATAGAAAATAGCATTAAATTATAAAATTAAAAAGTAATTATTTTAATAACATAGAATTCAAATTTAAACACAGATAAGTACTTGTATTGTTGTTAATACCGTCATCTTTTTCAAGTGAGTGAGTGTGTGAATATTAACGTCGCACTCTTCAGCTACACAAGGGCTTTTGGCGGCGGACCACGTAATTTTGAACCATGGTCAAGTGACGTGGACGACACCTGAGCTGGCACCCCTCTCTCCTAACTACCACACCACACCAACAGGAGGACGTTTCAGCTCTCGACAGATTTAACGTGCATCGCTGCCCTACACGGCGGGTCTTTAGTGGTACTGGGCTCGAACTCATGAAATACCTGCCATGATCCAATACGTTTCATATTTTTCAATTAATAATAAATATTAGGCTTCCAAAGCAAATTTTACACTAAAAAAAAAGAAAGAAATACAACAATAATACTTAAAATTTCTAATTTTTGTAAAGGAACTGATATTTTTGGAATAAAAATTATTTGTAGGTTTATGTTTTTTAAATTATTATTTACTATTTTATCTTTAAGAAGTTTGATTTCAATTTTATACTGAATATACTACATGTAAAAAAAGTGCTTATTTTTGTTCTTTTTAGTAAATTATTGGTTTAGATGCCCTCAAGACTTTTTACTTAGTGAAACTAATATCCTCTTCTCAAAAAGGTATAAAGTATTTTTATTGAACTTTGGTACTTCAATGTTCTCTCTCTCTCTCTGAGAAAAAACTTCTTTTTGAAAATTATTATCTGAAATGTTAACTTCACGAAAGACTTCAAATAACTTTTTTTTAACGGTTGAATCAAGCTCATGCCACTTTTTTCGATTCCTCCAAATGTGGCTGAGAAGAAAGTAATTTGGCTTTGAAATCTATCACATTTTTTTTGCAATTTTTTTTTTCTACATTCAGCCATTTTCATATTATCTAGCTTGCAAAATAATAAAGTAAAATCGATTCTTCAATTTTCGTTTCTGATTTTTCTTCCTATTTTGGGGCTTAATGCCAAGACAGTTCATATTTTCTTCTTCATTTCAACTATCTGAAATATCTCAGATTCTATAGTGACTTTAGGTTCATTATTGATCAAATAAAAATACTAACTTACTGAAAATGATCTTTCCATTTCGACTTGACTTCAGTTATATAAGTTCTTTTTCTTTTGGGGAGTAATATCCCATGAGATATTCTTTATTGTGTATACTACAGCTCAAATTTGTTTGGTGATCTGACTTTCATTTAACTTTTGAATTAAATTGGGATTTCTCATAACTCAAATTCATTTTTGAGAAATATTGCAATTTTTTAATCGTTTGCTATACTTTTGAATTTAAAAAAAAACATTTATATAAAAGAATTTTTAACTTTTAATAAATAAATGAGAGAATTGAATTTGATATATATGTACAATGGACCACAAAAATGTTCATACACTTGCAAAGTTCTATAAAATTTAATGTTTTCGACTAATAAAATTAATATATCAGAATTATATTTTTTATAATATCGGCAACTTATTCTTATTCGAATACCATAATCAATTTTTAATACATTGTATAACAACTATTTAGTAAAATTAATAATCAAAAACTACTAAAAAATTACTCCACAAAAGTCTTCATACCCTTAAAAAGAACCTCAAAAGCTTTAAGTATTGTATTTGTTTCTTAATTTATAAGTAAGATATCTTTCAGCATCCAAAGAACTTTTAAACGTCTTGGTATAAATTTCATCAGCTTTTATTATTTCTACATCTATGCCCTCATTAATAAGTCATTCTAAATTGCTCTTTGAAAGAGACAGTTAATGATACATGTTTAGTGATATCCAAGGAAGATTTGGGTCCCGTATCATTTTTGCACTCTTTTGAGATCAACAGATTGAATTTATGGCCCTCAATTCCGAATCTTTTGATCCCCAAATCATTTTGGTGGTTTTCCACAGCATTGAGTAAGATAAAAATACGTTTATGACTTTTCTTTCCTTATTTCCCCAATACTATAATCTTCAATGATATAACGTACACAACGAGACGAAAAGTAAATGTATCATAAACAACGATGGAAAAAAGGATACAACATAAGCAACCATAAACTCTTAACTCTATCTTCTTTACTAAATAGGGTTAAGTTCATTCCATCATAGGAAAAAGGGATAATTCTTTACTAAGAACGCAGAATGTATTACTTTTGTCTTTACCCCGAGAATAGATGTTGAAACGAATGATAGGTTGCTTTATAAAATGGAGGAGAAAGCGTGCTTAATAATACAATGGTGCAAAATATTTAACTAATGGGTTATTCCGCTTTATTGCAAATGAGAAATCATAGGAAAAGGGGATAATTCTTTACTAAGAACGCAGAATGTATTACATTTGTCTTTACCCTGAGAATAGATGTTGAAACGAATGATAGGTTACTTTCAAAAACGGAGGAGAAAGCGTGCTTAATGATACAATGGTGCAAAATATTTAACTAATGGGTTATTCCACTTTATTGCAAATGAGAAATCATAGGAAAAGGGGATAATTCTTTACTAAGAACGCAGAATGTATTACTTTTGTTTTTACCCCGAGAATAGATGTTGAAACGAACGATAGGTTGCTTTCTATAAAGGAGAAGCAAGCATGCTTTTTAATACAATGGTGCAAATATTTAACGAATGGGTTATTCCGCTTTATTGCAAACGAGAAAATTTGTAATTTAGTTTCCAAATTAAATTTTAGGCCTTAAAATGCTTGTAACGTTGATCCATCATGCGACATATTCTACTTATTGCCTTCTATTGCAAAATATTTTATTTGTCATGACAGTCCCATATTTCTCCTCATAAAGCTAATTCAGATCTGTAAGAATATGCTTAAAATATTTTAAATTTTAGTGATTAAAGCAATAAATGGGAAACAATTTGGTTAGAAATTTCTAAGGACACTATCTTCTATTCTTATCCTTATATTTTTAGTCAACCTAATCTTAAATATACAAATGTTTCACAATGTTTATATGAGCCCCTCACCTTGTGAAGGAGCCTGGCTGTATATAAGCAGGTATTAATACATATAATTATAATTTGAGGACAATTTCTTAAGAACACTCAAAGTGTTAGTGTACGTTAGCAAAAAATTAAATGAAGGTTGTGAAGGTATTAATAATTTAATAGTGATATTACGATAGGAGAAGATCCTAAGTTAAAAAATTCTACCTACATGTATTATTTTTGATATTTTAACTAAGAATATTGTTTGCGGGCATGCACGTTCGTTTATATCTTTATATCTATGGAGGCACACATTACCTCCATGGAAATTTCCTATTCCCACCACTTCCTTCTTTAAAGAACATTCAAGACTGTTAAACTTGAGATAACATTTTAGGCATGTCTTTGTCTCCAAACTGTCCACAGTTTACATCGAATGGATTTAAATCCGAATTGCTGGGAGGCCGATCTTTCTTTCCTGCGAAGTTCGGCACATTCTTTTCGAATCACCGCTGAGTCTTTTCCACCTTCAGAGCAGGAGCAAAGTCCTGTTGAAAATTGCAATAGTTTCCATTAAATGTTTATACTAAGTAGCTTCACTATTGGTTCTATTCTTCGATTATTTCTTGATAATTTTTTGCTTCCAATAACAATTCTTTCTTTGAAACATAAATCTCAGAAATGCTGTCATAGCTGACACCACACTTATTACGGAAGACGGTTAATGAGCTCTCTGTACATGTTTTTAATCTCTTGAACTTCTTGGGCACGCCTTGCATATATACTGTAAAACGTTGTTTATCCGAATCAATTGGGACCGGACACCGTTCTGAAACGCTGTTGCTCGGATAACCGAAAACCGAATGCGATCCATGCAGTATATGAAACTGGATACTATACAAATATTGAAAATCATCACGTGCGGGAAAAGTGCCTTGAAGAAAAAGTGAAATAGGTGAAAAATGTCCCAATTTTACCTTTATTATGGAAAATAATCACTTATTTTTTTCTGTACCATTGTACACCTTCATTTTTTCACTGCAAGGTCTCTGATTCACTTGAGCAGCAGTAGTTGAGTAGGACAGTACTTTGATTGCTGTGCGTACCACTCCAAAGCTGTTTCCAATGAAGAAAACGCGTCAGCATTTTATGGACTCTTGCTACTTCCGTTGTTGTTGTTGTCCTCGTCTTCATCCGTTTCATCGTCGACAGGGTCGGATTCTTGCACGGAAGTCATAATCTCGTCATTATTTAGCATTTGAAATCCACAGTCTTCTGGATCGCATTCTTGAAATCCTGGGATCGATTGGACAAAGTCGGTAATCTCCTCTCTGTGATACACCCTCTCATTTGGAAACAACTAACCTAATATTCCACGCAGAAGTTTACAAAATCACACAACTGAAATTCCCCAAATATCCCTGACCTAGGGTTTTGCCGTCGCGCGAAACAAATGTTGAGCATTGCACTGTTCGAAAGTGTATTCATATACAGTACATGTAGTTGACAAAATAAGCTGGTCCGAATAAGTGACGCTCCAAATAATAAACGTTAGGATAAACGACGTTCTACTGTACAGTTATTTTGGCAATGTCAAAAGTTTAACTATTAATATTTTCCTATGTTTTATTTCCAGTTATACAAAATAGAAAATTATGGATGTATTTCTTACTATCCACTGTTTATGGCTAAACCTTTGCTGACAAGACTACTCTGAGACAAACATGTACCTCGCAATTCAAAGGAACACGAGAATCATTGGTGTACATTAGAGGTTCCCAAACTTTTTTGCCTCATAGACCTCTTGACAGGTTTTTTGGTTTTATAGTACACCACTTCTTACCTAACATTAAATTTTTGCAAATTCATCAACTTAAATGTCTTTTTGACATCTGGTATACTTTTATTTACTTTAAAAGAATTAAATTTCTAAGAGGAGTGAAGTATAGCATTTAAAATTTAAGAAGCACACTTTAATGAATTAAATTAAAATTAAAATAAATTAATTTAATACATAAAACAACTGATACATAAAATAACTGAACAAAAAAACGAATGTTTTTAATGAGAGAGATGAATCAATAACAAATTTTCAGTATTTAATATCAATCTAGTCAAGTTTAACCCTAAATCTCCGTTGTTAGTAAGTGTCCGGTTCCCCCTCCCTTCCTTTTTTTTTTTTTGTTTTTGAGATTGGAAAAATCCCTGAAACTCCTTCTTACTAGGAAAAGCAATTAAATCTTTCTCACGATATCCTATAATTAGCGACAAATAACAGGTATGTATTTTTAAAGCCAAAATTTCTGACATCCGTTTCTAAACTTTATTTTAAGATCGTTAGGGCCTATTCTGATGAATTCCTATTGTAGCTTTTTTTTCAATGTGACTTTATTAATTCTTTGTCTACTGTGGAATTACTATAAAAAAAGCAAGCTCAAACCTAGTTCAAAAATATGATTAAAGGGTATTTAAATGTTGAACGCAGTTTAAGTTTTCCTGACAGATTGTCTGTGACCAATTGAGAAAATTCACTATGTCCAATATTATACTTCTTTAATTTAATTCTGTAAAGAAATGCTGAAACGGTCCTTGTGTTAATAAAAAATTTTCGTGTCGTAGTAACCAGAAATTATAATCTCACTAAATTTAGTAAATAAATCAATTAAAATGGTAAAATCTGGTTTCCACTAGATCAAATTTTTTGAAGAGATTTAAGTCACGATCTGGTTTAAATAAAGTCACTATTTTAGGCCCTTTTTACACCTCATGGACCCCCAAATTATTTTTTCGCTAGCGTGGAACCCTTTTAGGTCGTCATAGACCCCTGGGGTCTATATAGACCACTTTGGAAATCACAAGTGTACATCTTGTAAGTTTGAACCACATTCACATTTACTAGCTGGCACCTCTCCCTTCAGATAGCTGTTTGCTTTAGATTATTAATGTATTCTGAATCAATGGTAAACCTCTTCCAGATTTGGTAATATGATATATCGGTTAGTATTGCTACAAGATTTAACTGGAATTTTGTGAAATTTAGGTGTTAAGGTGTACATCACAGCGCTTCTCAAACTGTGGGGTGCACCCCCCTAGAGAAACGTGATAACCCTGCGCGAGCATATTGAAATGTCGAAAACAAAAGATTATTTCAAAAAATTATTAATTTTTTGATAGTAAAACAAACTAAATGCATTTTATCATAATGAAAAAAATACATTTACACTGATATAATATACTTATAAATGTATCAATACTGCACAATGATCTTTAGAATTATCTTAACAATGCTAAAAGTTAAGAACAAGTTTAATAATTACCAGTGACAGCACCAGTTGGTCACATAACAAATTATATGCAAGAATTAACACTTATCTGGATCATTTTTTGTACGCCTTATAATTAATCCCTTAACTGCAGATTAAAAGTTACGCGATTAACTCCCCAATGCCACCGTTTTGCATGTATGCACGCATATGTATTGTGTTTGTGGGGAAGGGAGAAACGGAAAATAACAAAATCCTCTGTGGAGTAAGTAAATCCTTCTCAAACAATGTTAATGTCATTTTATTGCATTCCAAAGTCTTCGGAATAATTTCATGGATAGTAGTGAATATATTTCGAAAAGACGTATATATACGTTCGGGCAATTTGCGCACTGTCTGAGCGAGACATTTATATACCCCGGTGGCTAAGAGGTTAAAGTCGTATTGTAGCTTTAGCGTCAAAGTATCGTATTATCAAATTCAATACATCGTTATTGTATTGAAATTGTGATTGAATATTGGGACGCAAGTGTTGAAAGTTTGAGAAGCACTGGTGTACATGGATGTTTAGTATTTATTAAGTGCTTTCTTAAGTACTTAATGCTTTCTTAAGTACTAAAAGATAATTATATAGCTTTTCTATTTTCCAAGTGTTTTTAATAAAGGATTATTAATATTTCTGCTACTATGTTAAGGTATTTAAAAAACACTATTTTTTAAAATATGTTCACTCAATAATTAACTGTTGTAATGATATTTGCATATATATGAGAATGAAATACAGAAACTCTATCAACAAACATTTTAACAAAATCTCTATTTAAGGATTATTAATGATTTGTTATCCTTTGTAAGGTGTGTATTACATCTAATATCACACTCAACTTTGAAATTCAAATTCAATACCTCTTTCAAGATATATGATAGTAATTGATCAGAAACATTTATAGCCATTCCGTATAGGATTGCAGTCTTAAGAAAACTCTTTTGTAATCTGATTTCTTATAATCAAGTTACTGTTGAAAATTATCAACTTAAAATCAATATCCTTTTGCATAAATTACTCCTACCAATCGTTTTCAATTATCTTCAAATCATCAATAATCACATGCTGATGTTATGCATTAATGTATTGCTTATCATAGCAGCATGTGCGGTTCGTGAGCTTTGTAATTCTGATTAAACATTACAAATTTAACTAGTCCCTCAATTAAAACTCTTTAAGTAATCATATTTTTAATTGTAAACAAGTAATATAAAAAATAAATAAAAAGTCAATTCCTACTTTGAATGAATGAATAGAAAGTATTTTATTAACGATTGAAAATTTGAACAAAATATATATATTTTTAGAAAGAGAATGAACTTATAGTTGGAATTGAAAAATAGCACATGATTTGTCCGCATTGTTGTAACAATGAACACACTGTTAGGCTAGTTTGGCTGAAAAACCGGTTTCCAACGTCAACTTTTATCATTGTTGTAACAGTTGTATTGTTACAACAATGGAGAAAAAATCTAAGTTGGCGTCGAGAATCGGTAATTAATTTAATTTTATTAATGAATTCATATTTGAAAAATGTATTAACATCAAATGTTATCCCCTACGAGTTTTAAGAAAATATTTGAACTTGATTGGAAGAACAGAAAGTATTTTATTAACGATTGAAAATTTGAACAAGATATACAGTCAGACCTCTATATAACGAAGTCGCTGAATCCCGGAAAAAAGTTCGTATTATGGAAAATTCGTTATATAGAGCTTCGTCTTTTAATAAACTTTATAAACCCCATAAAACAAATTCATAAACACTATATATTAAAAAAAGTAATTATTCACACATTTTTAAAAATTAATACATGCTTATTTTATATATCTTACCCATCAAAAAAGAAAGAAAGAAAGAAAAACTGCAAAGAAAGCAAGAAAAAAGAATGTCGAAGAATTTACTATATTTTCAATATCAAGAAAATAGTTTCATAATAAAATTAAAGAATTTTAAGGACATTCTATAATTTAAAGCATACAAGTAATATTAAACATACATTATTTTATAACTAGAACACGAGGACACAGGATAACTCCACTGAGCGGGAAAGAGGATATCGAAGATGTTCCTAGTGAGCTGGGCAATGGGGGTTAAAGTTTGGATGAAACGTCCAAAAATCTATTGCTCTCGGTGAGTTAGGATCTAATAAAACAAGTTTAAGATTTATGACCACCATAAAATGTGTTAAAGAGAGAATAACTTGAATTTTTTTCAGAAATGCTTTAAAAATAGGTAGAACAAAAGTTGAATCACAAAAGAAAAAGTTCGTTATATAGAAAATGTACTTCGCTATAGAGAGGTTATTTTACGAAGGAAGTCGTGAAATGTTCAAGGTTCCAGGAAAAAGTTCGCTGTATAGAAAAATTAGCAATATAGAGGTTCGGCTGTACATATATACATATATAATGTATATACATAGGGAGGAGTGAGCTAATAGTAGGAATTGAAAAAGACAAATATTTCTCGAAAGCAATGGAAAAAATTATTTTATCAATAGATCATATATATAGAAAAGTAATCTGTCATACACTCTATAACAAAAAAAAAACAAAAAACGACGCGAATAGAATGAGTTGTCCGATAGAAACAAAAATTAGTAAGTAGAAAGATTATGTTTGGAATAAAAAATGATTAAAATTTCAGAAAAATTGAATGATTCTTTTCAGAGTTACATAGTTACAAAGTAACGAGCTCAATAAGGAGATTACCCACCTCTAGCCTGGATGCAAGCAGCCACACGACGTGACATAGAGTGATAAAGCACCCTGGTGGTCTCCTGCGGTATTTCTTACCAAATTTGCGCCACTTGTCGAGCCAGGTAATCAACATTTCCTGGTAGAAGCAGTCGCCTTCCCATCATATCCCATACATGCTCGATTGGAGAGGGATCTGGTGATCTGGCGGGCCCAGGAAGTGTTTGATAAGGTGTAAGATAGTTCACAGCAACACGTATGGTATGTGGTCTGGCATTATCTTGCTGAAAAATGATGCCAGAGTTCTGCAAACGGAACGGTAGCAAAACAGTTTTTAGAATGCCGTCGACGTACCGATGTGCTGTAAATTTGCTTCTAATGACAACCAAAGGAGTTCGGCTATCAAAAGAAATGGCTCCCCAGACCATAACTCTTGGTTGAGGGCCTGCGTGACGTACAATAGTGGAAACAGGATCAGACACGTCTTCGATGATCGTCAGGACACAGTTGGAAGCAAGATTCGTCTCTAAACACTATACGTCTCCAGTCAGCATGATTCCAACCTAATCGAGCCAAGCACCACTGTAATTTGACTCGACAGTGTATAGGCGCGATTGGCACTTAACTTAGCAGTCGGTACGAGCGTAAATTTCGCTCTATCAGCCGTCTGTGAATGATCATGGTGGACAATTGTGTGCGAGTCATACGTCTGATGGTTGATAACAATGAATCAAACCCTGTGACAGATGATCTGACAGTCAATATGTCCTCCTGATCTGCTGTGTCCCTAGGTTGACCGCTACCATTATGACTCGAAATTTGCCACTGCCTACCCATTCTTCCCAGCATCTTCTAGTAGCCGCATCGCTTCGACCCATATGACGAGCGAATCTCCAGTTTGCCCAACCTCCCTCTTTCAGTCCAGTGATACGACCTCTTTCAAACTCTGACAGTTGCTCGTAATAATCTCGAATCCTACGGCGAGGCATCTTTTCAGTTGCTCAAAGGTATCCTAAATCTCAATGCAACAGAAATTTTCAACATCATATTGAGAATTGCTTCTTATAGTCACCTGTTGAGTGCGCAGTACCGATGCGCTGTAGCTCATGCTATTCATTCGTTGGACACCAAATTTTAATCATTTCCATGTTCGGTTGAAATGTCTTTGCATACGCAATTTCATTACAAATTTCATTACATTCCTTCTTGGTGCGTCGGTTTTTTTTTTTTTTTTGTTTTTTTTTGTTATAGAGTGTAGCTTTCGATAGTATTTAACTTGATTCCCGTTTTTGGTCAAGGTAGCCTGGTGGTTATAATCACGAACTCGTGACCAGGGTAAAATGAGTTTGAGCCCTACTGCCACTGGAGATCCACCATGCAGAAGAGTTGATGTGAGTTAAAACTTTCGAAGCTCAAAGTCCTCACGTTGGTGTGGAAGTTCGGAAAGGGGGTGCCAGCTCGGTGTCACCCTCGACATTTGATCATGGTTCAAAATGACGTCCGTTTCCTTTTTTGGTTTGCTTTTTTGAGTGACATTAATAAGCACTCTCTTACTCATGATATCCGCTTTGTGCACAATTACAAACATCTCTAAAATATGAAAACACTGAGTATCTGAAATATTCTCTTCCCTAAAACTCACACCATTTAAGAAACACAGATAAATCATTAAATAAATGAAAAACGTTATGTTTTCATTTTTTTATGCGATCAAATTCAAATGCAAATGTTATAATTAAGCAAATTGTACAAAAAAACAACAACAAAATTCTCACAAAAAGTGTTTTTAGAACGAAGAAGTGGGGAAAAAAAGTTTTCAATAATTAATTCCATTTTAATTAAGTATTTGATATGTATGGTGAGAAATACGGATGAATTTTTTTAAATTTCCAGCTTTTTAATTGAATTTCTGGAGAAATAAAGACATGTGAATAAGAAAAACTTTTCTTTTCACGTTTAACAACTATCCATTGATCTTGATAATTAAAAAACACTTTGAAAGAGATATAGAAAAGAATAAATTATATTTATTTTTTATTATAAATTCGATAATGATTCGTTAATTAATAATTTATAAATTTGAAAGAATTTCTCTTATTTATCTACTATGTTCTTTAGGTTAAAAAAAAAATTTAAATATAACTTTTAAATACATTTCTTAAATCCCCCCAATGCACATTAAAATATTCAAAAGATTTCAAGATTATGGCAACATAAATTATTTAGAAAATCATTGATCTAGATTAAATTATCCACTAACAATAATTAACAAATAAGGAAATTGGGAGTAATTATACTTTTAATTTATAGTTACATGTTTTTTGCTTAGTTTTTTTTTTAAAAAATTTAGTTTCTCTGAGAACTGGTAAATTTTTCTAAACTAAAATACTTTTATGTATGTGATTATAGTTTTTCATTCTTTTTAACTTTAGGTTGTTTTTTTTTAATTTAATTTCTAACTTCCGTTTCTTATTTTTTTAATTACTGTTCCATTAGTTATTTTTCTTCTTTCACAATGAGTTTTTTATAAGAGGAAGTATTATTGGGTGAAGAAAAGGAAAGTTGTACCTTAAACACACTCATACAAAATGTGATTTTCTTTCCTGTATTTTTATTTTTATTGCTTTCAGTTTAGAAAATATACAAAAGTTCATAATTGACTTTACTCTGAAATATTCATAGGTAACTACAAAAATAAATGATGCTAATAGTACAAAAAATATGCTATTCCATTATCATATCCGCTTATTACATCATTAAACCATGCTTTTAATTTTCTACCACAATTGGTTATTTAACGTCAAGATGACGAATACTTTATCCACAAATACTCAAAAATATGTCAAAATTAGCTTTTTCAGAAATCCTGATTTACTTACACTGTTGAGGACATTATAAACACGCCCC
>BMAV01022727.1:0-58728 GCA_019973955.1 Trichonephila inaurata madagascariensis
GAACTCCCATCGACTTGGTTTGTGCCGTGTGACGAATGAGGCTCCATTGAACATTTGTAAACTTGTGGTAAAATTTTTTTGCATTTTCATTCAATGTAGAATTATTGTTGTAATTTTTAATGATAAATATATAAAGCGTTGAATTTCGAAATTTTTTGCACCTGATACTTCATTTTCCAACAGTTATGACAAACTATACGCACATACTCATACAATCGAAATAAATAATTAATATTTATATAAGGATTATTTATTTTTCAGAATAACTTTTCCCATATTTGTATCTTAATATTTGTACTTAATTTTGTACATATTTATATTTACAACTCGAAAAAGGGTGTGAAACTAAAAGATTTTTTTTTATTTATAAGAATCTCTGTAACTTCTAGAACTATAAAAGCAGAATTTACCAAAAAATTGCCTACATTTTAAAAAATTTCCACTAGTTAACTTCATACATATAACGGGGGTTCCAATGATTTGTTCCGAAATTCCTGATATTAATGAATTCAATTGAAATTTTTATTCGGGGCTATAAGACCTTTTTCCATAGATATTCAAAAAACATTGAATTATGTAAGGGAAAGATGTTTTTAAAGTTAATAGTTTTAAATTTAAAAACCTTTTTTTAAATATCAAAGTTTTAAAGTTATTTTAAGTTTTTTACATTCTTCTAATTTTTCAATTGTGAAAAAAAATTTAGTTTGAAAGACATCCATTTTCTGAAGAGGGTATATTTATAATGAGACGTGAAAAATAATACATATATATGGCTATTTGAGGACTTATAGCATGTGTCCCCCAAATTTGGGGCAGGGCCCGATACCCGCTTTGAAGAGCCAAGTGTTTGGGGGCAGTGTCTGAGGGGAAAGGATGCGAAACGATTTTATCTCCAATTAGGAAAGAAGAATTTTTGAGGGGGGAAAAAAGGTCTGGGGGAGGTTTAAAAAAAACGGGGGAAAATGAAAGGAGAGGAGGAAGAAAAAGAAAGAAAACTGGTCAAGAATATATTGTCGAATTATTGGGAAGAAGAGCCTACCAACTTCTAAATTTTTAAAATAAACACGTAATTGAGTAAAACAATATGCCTTTTTGTTACTTTTTTGATTCCAAATTTAAATTTTTTTAAAAAAAAAAGACTTTAAAATAATTATAATATATATATATATATATAATATATATATATATATATATATATATATATATATATATAATATATATATATATATATATATATATATATATATATATATATATATATATTGTGTGTGTGTGTGTGTGTGTGTGTGTGTGTATTAAAAAAACCCCCCGGGGGCCCGCTGTGAAAAAAGAGGAGGGGAAACTCCTATAATAACGTCTTTTTTTTGTTTTTAATCACATAAAAAACCAAATGGCGGCCCTTTTTGGGGCGCAAAATGAGTAGAACAATAGACAAAAACGGCGAGGGGTCACCAGCTAAACCTTTTTAGTATGCGCCTTTTTTCGTCAGCACCCTTTCCTTTTTTAAAATATGCTTATTTACGCACAAATTTCCTGATGGAAAGAGTTCGCCCCTATTTTTATTTATTACTTACTTAATTTTGAAGCTAAACTATTCAAAAACCCGACTTGACATACATATATATATATACAATTGCTGCTTTATTATATAGTTTCAAATTTTTAAAAAAGTTGGGGAAATTTTTCTTTCGTTTTTTTGGGAAAAGTTTTTTCCTACCCCCCCTTGTTTTATTCGAATTTTTTCATTGGTCCCTTCAACTTTGAAATATTGAGAGTCGACTGTATATCCTATGTATTTTTTATAATCTACTGCAAGAATTAATTAAAAAAATATTGCTACATGTTTTATAGCATGTTTTTTTAATTTTTAACTTTTTAAAATGTCAATTGAACATACCCCCAAAAGTATTTTTTTAAAAACTGGGTTTTTTTTTAACAAATTTAAAATTTAAGGCAAATAAAAAAAAGTTACTTTGCAGAAAATCTCTTAAATTTATTCAAAAGAGGCATTTAAGTAATCTCAAAAATTGTTGACTAACTTATGAGTAAAGAATGAATGTGTGCAATTTCTTTCTTTCAAAATTTATTTCTGCTTTTGAAAAATGTTCTAAATACAAGTCCAAAACTAAATAATAAAAGTAAAAAATCTGCCATTCAAAGCAGTAAACTTCATTTAAAGGTCAAAAGTTTCAAATCTGAAAGTAAAATTCAGATTTTTGACAGACCTCTATTATTTTTATCCTTATACTGGCATTTCTGTAACGAGAAATGTAGTCCTAGTTTACAATTTTTAAATTTATTTCTATGAATAGTTTAAAATTTTACAAACATTTTTCTAACGAAATAGCTTAACCGATAAGATATGCGATTTTGTCAGATATGTTATTCTTTAATGTATTATCAGAGAACAATTCTTTGAATATTTCAGAATTAGCAGATCAAGTTTGCACGAGAACTGACGGTGAGGAATTTTAATTTTAAAAGTGTTAATATATTAGTTCAATAAATTATTCATTATTTCTTACAGATTTTAAATTTTTTTATTTGAAGTGAAGCAGTTTCTGAGCACGGGTCTTCATTTCATTACATGTCATGGTCTTCTGAATACTTCATTACATGTTTATTTTTTTTAATTAAAATACTACCACTACAATGTTTTCTAATTTTAAAAATTTTCAATAAAATTAGTAGATAGTACAATAAATCTTCTTGGAAAATATCAACATATGTGT
Source organism: Trichonephila inaurata madagascariensis (assembly GCA_019973955.1). Classification (NCBI taxonomy): domain Eukaryota; kingdom Metazoa; phylum Arthropoda; class Arachnida; order Araneae; family Nephilidae; genus Trichonephila; species Trichonephila inaurata. The sequence goes on from BMAV01022727.1 coordinate 2,733, forward strand.
AATACTAAAAGTAAAAAAGCAAGGAGTAAAGAGACAATGCTAAAATATGTAATTACATCTTTAATAATTCTTAGCTACAATTTAGAAGTCTATAAAAATTAATTTATTTCTATGAAACTGAAACAATAAAAAGTAAAGTAATAAAGCTTTAAAAAGAGGGACAATTTGAAAAAATGGGAATTTATACAGAAAACCACATTTGAAAGACTGTGATAACGGAAATTCCTTTCTATTGACCAAGAAAAACTTGAGTTTTTCCTAGATGAGTGTTTTAAGTTTATAGGTTCATTCCTCAGAATTTTTTAATATTCAATTAGTTATTTATATTTTTAGTTAGGTGAATTTTTTTTATTTTAATTATTAAATTTCCTTTTTCTTTTTTTTTACACATACTCAGTTATGGAAAGTGCCCTTCTCTCTGTTTCAAAATATTGTTGTTACTTTTCTAATTTGTGGTTCTGGAGATTATATAAAAACATAGTTTCAAACTTTTATAAGAAATTTTTAAAAAACATGCATATTTCCTACTGAAACATTAAAAGATACCTTGCTTTCAGTAAACTCATTTAAACCCTTTTTAACTATTAATTTCCAAATTTAACTAAAAGAATATATATATGTGTGTGTGTGTGTGTGTATGTGATAGTAAACTTTATTAGTTTTGAATTTAGTTAGGGGGAAACTATGAACAATTTATGTAAGAATTAGACTAATGTTATTCAAAAAAATTATGATACTGCCTCTGAAAGTTGAGTTGCAACAAAATTTTCGAAGGTTACCATTAAAAAAAAATGAAATTCATAGTTTATATGAATGGCAGTAACGAACGTTAAGAAAATTTCTGCAAAGAACAACTGTCAGCACTTTTATTTTAAAGTAATAGACATTCTTATAGGAGGTAAGAAAACGAGCAAAAATAAAATCTTCGCAACTTCGTGTGCACGATTGTTAATCTTGAATCGGTTGACTTTCGCGGGGGAAATATTCATGAGGTCTATTTGAAAGGGAAAAGCTTTTTTATTCTTTTTTTGGGTGGGATGTAATTATTGTTGTTAGAGCAGTGCTTCTCAAAGTTTCAATATTCGCGAACCAATTTTCAATCATAACTTTAGTCGCGCCCCCCTCAAAAATAACATTGTTTTAATTAAATAATATTATACTTTGACGATAAAACTGGGACTTTTAAACCCCTTTAAACCGGGTATATAAATCTCTGTCAGCCAAAGCGTCAATTTCTTGGGACTTATATATACGTCTTTCCAAAGTAAGAACTCTTCTGTGCACTGCTTTCCATAAAGTTATTCCGAAGGCTTTGGAATACAATAAAATGACCTTGTCAATGTTTGCGAAGGCTTTAGATATTTCACATTATTTGCTTCTTTATTCCTCTCTCCCACCACTCAATATATACAAAAAGCACGCCTACATTGAAAAGGGTTTTTTCTATAAACCACAAAAAATTATCAAGGAAGTGTTAATTTTGTATTTAAATTTTTTATTTGACAGTCCCCTGGGGGCAATGGTAATTTTTAAACTTTCAACTTAGTAGAAAAAAAATAAAAACTTTTGAGCCTGATAAATTTTATAATATAATTACAATGTAAAATTTATTTTATTATATATATATATATATATATATATATATATATATATATATATATATATATATATATATATATATATATAATGTCAGAATGAATTTTGCTTATTTACTTTCGGTAAATTTATAATTTTTTAAAATAATCCTTTGTTTTCGACTTTTCAAAATGCTCGAGCTCCCCTCGTAGATTTGTCACGCCCCCCAAGAAGGGGAGCACCACACAGTTTGAGAAACACTGGTCTAGAGAACATGTTACTAATCGACTATGAGTTACAGCACCAGGTTGACATCATTTTTAAGATTTCCGGACCAAAAAAGTGAAGCACTACTGTGCCTCAGCTCGATGCAGATCGTTTTGGTCCCATCAGGAACAAGAACATCCGTTATTATGGTGTCTCTGTGCAAGACGGCCATTTCTGTGCGTTTCTTCGACAGAGATGAGCTCGTTTATCTTGGACAATATAACACTTTACCTAGACCAGGCAGCGATGGGCTTCTGTATTCTTTACAGACGAGTATCCGTTCAAACTAGAGAGTGATAAAACCCTCTGTGTTGGTCTGGAGGGAACAGTTCACCAGATACAATCAATAAGGCATTACTAAAAGACAGAAAAGTGGTGGAATTGTGATTTGGACAGGAATTTTTCTAGGTGGTTAGACTAACCCGTATATGTTTTATTAACGGAACTCAGGCTGGTGTGAGATATCAGGATGAGATCCTCGAAAAATGTGTCGACCCATATGTACAGGCTATTAGTAACAAGTTCGATTTGATAAATGACGGCGCGAACTCTCCAAGCTGCGATTGTTGAAAATTATCTTGAGGATCATAGTTTGGACCCCTTGGAATGTCCATCTAAATTTCCAGATTAAAAATCCGATGCAGCATACTTGACACTACCCTGGTAGATACTTTACTGCTTCACGTTCACTTCCAGTCCTTAAATAAGGTGAAACAAGGTTCATTCCTTGACAATTTCACATCCCATTTCGGTTTTGGACAACTTAAATAGCAATGTAGAAAGTCTATTCCCCCAATGTATGCCTTTAAGGGTGAAGAAATTTCTTATTATAATTTATTTTTGTAATGTTTACTGAATAATTTCCTTCTTAAAGCTAAGATGTACCACTTTATCCAAGAATGAATCTTTCTGTAAGTGTGCTTTTTTTTGGTTATAAATCATATTCATATTAAACATGCACATTTTTGTTTTCACATTGAATAAACAATTATTTAGGAAACATTTTCTCCAGATTTCTTGATTCTATATCCATTTGTTTTGAAAATAGATGCAAAAAAAACCAAAAACAAATTGCATCTTAAATTTTGGAGACCAGTGCATGTTGTGCCAAAAAAAATGAATACATAATCACAACAAGTTCGGTTAAACCTTTAAAATTTCTGTTTTAAAAGCATTTTAAAAACTTATTAAAGATTAGATTTTTTTAGTAAATTAACTAAACCTAAAATTGTTTTAAAAATACTATCTATCACAACATATTTTTAGTTATTTTATCAGCATATTATTACTGAAAATGATCAAGTAAAGAAGTAAATCAGATAAAATTAATCGGAAGGATGAGTATTTATTTTTCATTATATCAAAAATATGTTAAATACTAAAACTGTGCTAAGTCTAAGTAAATAAATATCATTCAAAAATCGTTATGTACGTAAATGAAAAAAAGTGGATGTTTATAAGAGGACTTGGTACCCCAAAAATAACTGAACTCTCATTTTTAAAATTTTTTTTTAATCTTATTCTTTGTATTATTATCTTTCGATTGAGGTATCACTTTTGTTGGTCGGAAAGTTAGAAGTTGGGTAAAACTTCATTTTGAAAATTGTAAATTAACAAATTAGGCAATTCGACCACGCCCTCTTTCTAGGAAAAAAATATTAAAAAAGCTTTTTGATAAAAAAAATCTATTTTAAAAAGAGGAATAATAACTATAAGAAAAGAAAGTGTTATATATAAAGCAGGATATTACCAAAGGGATTAAAAAATTATTTTTTTTTTTTGTGAAAAATTGCATGTAAAATTTTTTTTAAATTAAAAAGGGATTTTATATTAATAATTTCATAATTTCAGTTTTTACCACATATGTTTTTTTAACAAGTATAAAACTTCAATATTCTGAAGAAAAAATAAAATTTCTGTCATGGAAAAAAAAAAAATTTTTTTGCATTTTTTGCCTTGACCTTTTAAAAACCCCTTAAAAATGGATCATTTATAAAAATAAATGGGTTGAAAAAATTCGTAAATGCAATTATTTTTAAGAAAAATATCTATAACTAATCTCTTAAAGAGGCATTTTAAGTTATGTTTTTTGATACATTAGTTATTTCAAAATGTGCTACTCCTTATACAATTATTTATCAATCACTTCCATTTTTTCCTGTGTGTTATGTATAAAGCAGGTAACACAATTAGGGATTCATTTTGCTGTAAAATCAATACTTTTTTTTTTAAAAAAAGTTAAAAAAGGGGGGATATTGTCTTTTTGTTGAATTTTGCATTTATCAACATTTTTTTTCCTCAAAAATAATTGTTTTGTAAAAAAATCCCTAAAGTTGCTTAAAACATCCTTAAGAATATAACAAAAAAAAACTCAGGTCAAAAAAATTATTAATCACAAAAAGAGTAAAATTTTAAATTTTGCCAAATTTTCTTCAAATTTTTTTTTTAATTTTAAAATTGTGTGAATAATATGGGAAAAATTTCATCTCGTATCAATTTTTTGAATAGAAACATTATATGAAGTGCTAAAATATAATTTTTAAATGCATAATAAAGAAAATTGTTCAAAGGGTAATAAATTGCCTAAATTAGTTTATATGTATTCCAATAATTATATTAGTAAATTTGGATATAGAGCTATTGAAACATATTTGGATATTTATCGCAGAAACTATTAATAATTAAAATCAGATATCTCTTTAAATATAAAAAGTATTTCAAAAGGTTTCATAGTTTTTTTAAAGCTTATAATTAGACTAATTAAATAGTAAAAAGGACCCCAAAAAAAATTCAATGAGCAAAATTTTGTTTGTTTATATATTATAAATAAACTATTTTAAGGTATTTTATTTATCAGTACAAGTGATGCCTTTTAAATATTTTATGCACCAAACAGAATAATTTTCCCTTGAATTACCTTTAAAATGTGAGTAAAAATGTCTGTTATCATTGCTGTCAGGCATAAACTGGATTTATGGTACTTCTCCCACTCAAAGTTCCTATCCCACAACTTTAAATCTCCTTATTTTTTGGAAAGGATGCAAAATAACTTTTCACATCTTAAAAATCATGTCTGTTACTTGTATAAGAATTGAAATACAGTTTTTCAGAAATGTTTTCCAACTTTAAATGCAAATTTCAAAACTCGTGATCTATTTCTTCTTTCTATATATATATTCTTGTGTGTCTGATTTATCTTTTTTTTTTCTCGTATTCGTTATTTTCAATATTTTTCGTGGTTTGCGTCAAAACGTAGGAGTAAATCTTTACATATGCATGCATACTATTGATTTTTCACTTGAATACTAACTTTTCTAGATTACCGATTTAACTAAATTTTATGCTGTATTTTATTCATTTTATTTTCAATGTATTATATCTTGTACATATAGCTGTTTACAGATGTAAACATGTTGTTTGCTGAACTCTTTTTTTTTTTTTATAAAAAAAATTGTAAATTATACTGAAATAATAATTTAAAATAATAATTTGTTTCTGAACGTAATATAACACTTTTTCTTCCATTGTCTTTATTTATACACTGAAATAGATGAATAAATATAATTTTCATTGCATTAGATTTGAATTATTTGTTATTACTCAATAACAGTAAAATAAATACATTTGGCTTTCATATTACACATTAATGTGATCGTGCGAATTTAAGAATCTACTCGTAATGGTTCGTTTAACAAAGAATAAAGAAGAACATTAATTTAAGCCTTCAGATTATAATGGAGAGGAAAGTATTTCACGAAGAAAAAATATTAATAACCCATTTTTAAAAAGAAATTTAAAACTTTTTCTTTCAAATGTTTTTCGAATTTACTTTGAAAATCAATAAAAACTATTTAAATCTTGTACAACAAAGACGCATATTTTACTCTTTTACACATCTACATCAAAAATTATTTAAGACAAGTTTTTAAGGATCAAACAGTTTCGTTCTATATTAATTCAGTTTCATTTTTGAGAAAGAATAAATTTCACAGCCATTATAATATTTGTACAATGAGCTTTCCCATTGATTTAAAAAGTAAACTTACACACAAACCTTCTTTGTTCAAACTAGTATCAAATCATACATTATTTCATTAAAAATTAAAAAAAGTTATTTTTATTTTTATGTACAATATATATATATATATATATATATATATATATATATATATATATATATATATGTGTGTGTGTGTGTGTGTGTGTAACTACAGACTAATTAGAAAAACCATCAAAATAATATTTGTTTTGGTGTGTGTATTTATAATTTCTTTATTATATTTTTTCCTTACTAGATACATATTTTACACACATACACTTATATAACGTGGTGTTAAATTAAGAGTAACTACTGACTTTTTATTCCTGAAAATTATTTAAAAGAAATTTCTTAGATTTATGAAATTTAAATAATTATTTAAGAAGAGTGGTTAAATTTTTTTTGAATAAATTGCTACACTTGCTAGGAGCAAATGCTCAAACATATCCCAATTTATTCCATATTGTACGTTCTAAATTACTTTATTTATCACTAAATTAAAATAAACACTTAATTAAACATTAATTTATATATACTTGTGCTAGCTGTAAATAAAACCTTGTCTAATAATTTAACTCCTATATAAACGTATATGCAAATTCATACTCAATTAACTTTCTGAGAACGACACACAGTTCCTCTACGTGATGTTCTCTGTGGTGCTATCTCAATCATGAGGACATAGCGTCCACGGATACAGTTAAATACACGAAAGGATAAAGCTCTAAATTACTCCTACATGAAACTCGTGTTCCTCCAAATCAACACATCTCTCCTCTGTGATTATTACAGCAGTTAGATCAGCCAAATGATTTGCGTTACATGGAAGAGTATACGTGAAAAGCCGCTACTGTAATTGTGAGTATAATTCTAAGATATTATTGGGAGATCAGATATGACAATATCTTATAATGAAAAGTACCGAGTGGTTATAATTAAAGTTACGCTATTCGGAAGCCTGTCGAACCCATTCTGCTTATCATACTTTGATGAAATATATTCTATATGGAACATGGGGAAAAGGTTTCTGCAATAAAAAAAAAGAGTTGAAATTTTGACCACTAGAAGGAAATATGGTGTCCAAAGGAGGACAAAAATATCTTAGAATGGTTAAAATTACTTCACTTACAGAACATGCTCAATATGTACTCCATTGACATCAATAACGAACTGAAAGCGCATTTTAGCGTTTTCAATGATAGTGCAATGTAACTCACAAGGGGTTTAAGTCACACGGCGTATAATGATAGCTTTCAAATCAGGTAAAGTCCTGATTCCTCCTCTACAAACACGATCTTTTAGAAATCCCCACAACAAGAAATCACAGGGATTTAAGTTGAGTGAGCGAGACGGCCATACATCTGGAAAATATCTGGATGATCATAATTATCGCCAAAGTTAGTACTAAGGAGTGCTTTGACTTAGCGCCAAATGTGAGGAATGGCTCCATCTTGCTTAAATATAATGGTTTGCGAACATTGTCGTTCCTGTAAAGTAGGAATGATTAACGATGACAAACGCACGCTAAAGGATTCTATGACTGCAAGTTTATATAGAGGTCTTACGGTTTTGCATAAGGAATATTCGATAAAAGCCACCTGGTGGTAAAAATTTGTACTATTTTTTATTGCAGAAATCTTTTCATGGTTCATATAGCCTATATTCTCTGTTTCATCAAAATCTGATTAGCAGAACACGTTCTATAGGCCTCTGAATAGTGTAACTTTAATTATAACAATCCGGTATCTGAATTGAATGTGCCTATAATGCAATAATTCGGATACGCTTGCAAGTTTCTTACTCTGTGATTGTTGAATCGCTCTATATCTTTTAGCACAAAATTCATTAATTTTTTTTTCTGCTTTTCTTCTTCTTGATTGATAGCTTTTTCCCGTCATGCTCAGAAGCAGCACCAGGGCAATTGAAAATACGAGGTAGGCTTCAAAAGTTCCCGGTCAGAGTCTGTAACTTAATAAATATTACCGAAAAAATTGCTGAAACACATCCTCCTTTGAAATAAGACCCTTGAGCAACAACATACTTTTGCCATCGCTTGTAAATAGGGATTGTAATATCGGTATACCGGGATACCGAATACCGGTATTTTGAGCAATTTGTACAATTTTGAAATACCGGTATTCACAAGTTTAAATACCGGTTTTTCGGTATTTACTAGATATTTTTTTTTTTCTTTAAATTTGTCTCCACTACATGTTCAGGGATCGCCAACACAGCAAGCTAGTTTATATTTTAGTTTTTTATGTCTTCCTAACAGGCGAAATTAATTAGACTGTGAAAAGTTGCATCGTTCAATCTAAAGAAGTGATAAAATATGTGAATCATCTAAAGGGGCGGTGCAAAACTTTCCTATAACAACTCAGAGTGATACTGCACGCGCTCAGGATTCGTAGTCTGATATTCGTATCTGGGAAAACAAGGTTATAGTTGTGAAGAAAGTGCGTAATATTTCGGTATTTTTTAAGTTTATGAGTTTGTTATATTCACATTGTATTTGAATATCATACTTTAGGAATAAAAATATTTTTCAGATTCAATATATATATACTCAAAAATAATAACCCATAATAATGGATAATAATAACTTTAAAGAACATAAAAAACCAATTGATAATAATTCGGCTTGGTTATTATTTATATGATGAAAAGAATGTGGTGGCGCGCACAATGTAAAAAAATGTTCAAGAGTTATTAAAGTGAATGGAAGAAGTACAAGTGGACTCCATTCACATTTAGAAACAAAACATGATGCAATTTTGTTAAAGAAGAATCTTATCGCGATAAAGAATCAAATTTAAGCACAGTTCTAAGCCCAAGCCACCAGGGATTTTACAATATTTTGAGAAAAAAAAGTTAATTTGGATGAAATTATTGCACAAAATTACGTTTCAGGCTTAATTACAGTGCAATTGATGCATTATGTTTTTAAAATCACATTTCAAAATTTTGTAATATTACCACAGACTGAATAGTGATAATTACACTTTTTTGTGATTTAAATAAATAAGATGTTCCTTTACTTTTTTGTGATCCTTCTCTCTCTCATATACTCTTATAATTTATAAGTTACAAATTATTTTTTTGCGAGATATTTAAATTCTCATATAAAACTGGCAAATATAAAAATAACAACAACTAAAAAAAAAACAAACATCTTTCTTTTCATTTTTTTTCTTCTAAAATTTCTACTACCGGTATTAAAAGATATATCCCGGTATTAAGATCTAAAAAATACCGAATACCGGTATTGAAATTTTGGTACGATATTGAAATCTCTACTTGTAAAGGTCACTGAAGCCTTTCCGGAATCCATTTTTAGCAATGTTCTTTAATTCAACCTACGATACACTTTTAATTTCCTTTGCAGATTGTAATTTATTACCCTAAAGCCAGTTCTAGACATATTCTGGAGTCGCAGAGGGCGATATCAAGGAAGTAAGGAGGATGTGGCAAAACAGTTGTTTTCATGGTTACCACGTCGTTGTTTGAAGTCTGTTCTTACGTGCAGCAGCAGAAACCTTTTCAATGTTTTCAGTGGTACTGGAAATCTGCGAAAGTCCAGAGAGTTAATCGTCTTCGATACTTTCCCTACCTTTTTTGAAACGCTGATGTCACTCAAAAACTTGCGTTTACGGCAATGAATAACTGCTGTGCATGCTTCAACATTTCGGAAGTTTCGCATCGCTCTACAAAATATACTTTCTACAAAATTTGATGTTCATTCTCTACTTTGCAAACATCATTTTTCAATCGCCAGTTACTAAATGCATCCGCTTACGAAATACGATTCTGGGGGTGAGCCACCGACCACTTGATTTAGGACAAATCACTTTTAGAAAAGGTACAGAACGCAGTAAAACAAAAACCCTTAATGAACCCACTCTTCTTCCAACAAGCCAAGCTAACAACATCAGTAATATCGTAGTTTCAAGATAGGGAGCGGAGGATCAAATCATCGATCCAGTCTCCTGTGTAGTTCAACTTACTAAAACAAAAACTTTACCGTAGTCACTCTATATCAAAATTTTTTCACGTTATCGTCTCAGTCATGGAACTTTTGAGTCCTACTTCGTATGTTTTGTAATTTTGAAACTTCAATCAAGGTACAGGTTAACACCTTCCCCAATTTTCCATTCGGTATTTTTGAGAATTTGATGTCCTGGAGTTAATGTAAATCAATTCTACTATACAACTGTTAAGAATGGGATCAAGACACGAATTTTTGACACAAATGAAGCAACACAGGCTACGAGATAACGATCATTTTTGACTACTGTCTAATTCTGAGAAGCTAATAAAAAACTAGTGCCTGTTATACACAACATTACTTAAGTTATTAGATATACTGTTTGTATTTTTTACCACAAAGAAAAATTTTAGTTTTAATCATCAGTCATTTTAAAATTCTTTTCAAGCATATTTTTTGCATGCTTTAATTAAAATATAAAAAAATGAAGCTTTAAATTTTCTGTTAAAGTTGATTCAAGTTTCTTAAAACATAACTATCTTGTTATTTATATTTTCTTAATTTTTTCGTGGCATTTTGAAAAAGAAATGATAAGAAGTTGTTATTAAATTAAATTGTTTTATTGAAACGCTTAGCTCTAAAAAAATATTTTTAATTTGTTAAGAAAAATGTAATTTATGGAATGGAAGGTGCTTCGTATTTGTTGGAAATTTTAAAATTTTTCGGGTTTTTTTCGATTGTAATTTAATATAAAATAATAAACTGAAAAAAATTTTAAAAATTTTAAATAGCAAATTTCTTTACTTTCTGATACAATTTATTTATAGTAATACATAACAACTTTGGCTTTTTTGCTTTGCGAGTTTAGTGAACTCAAGGAAACCAGATATCTTATTTTTTTTGGAAAAATGGGAACTCTTTTGTACAATTTCTAAATGACCTGAGTTTTCAAAGTACTTTCTTAAAGTGATTAATGGTGGTGCATTTTGAAGATAAATGTATCCTTGAAAATGAAATATGATAACAGGAGATAATTAAGATCATAAATCAGTGACTTTTTAGTTTCCAGGAAATAATTTAATTTTGTAATTTAACTTACGTGTTAATGTAATTTGATTCTTTTTGAAATTGTTTTACATAACGAGATTTAGGAAACGCTACTTGCTGATCGAACATATTTAGAAGAAAAAGAGGAAACTTTTAGGAAACTTTTTTAATTTTTAAAATTAATTATCATGGGAATTTTTGAAAAAAATGCTTATAAGATTTGTGTAAGCTTTCCCATTATAATGCAAAAAGTTAAGTTTGAAACTTACAATAGACATTTTTATTAATCGTATAATATTTAATAATTTTTAAATAAGGTGGAGGGAAAGTGGTTTAGTTCTAACGGCTAGCCAAGTTTTCTAAAAGCATTCTTCTTCCAGTGTTCTTGAAAAAGAGAATTAGTTAAAAAAGTCAAATAATAAAATGTACTGAATTAGACTGCGAAACTCAAAATGTTTAGACCCTTTGGCACATATATAAGTAACCCTTGAGAAGTCGCGCACTCCATACTAACATTCGTGGTCACTCCAATAATTTTTTTTTAAAAATTTTATTTTTTACACACCATAAAAATCGTAATTCAAGTGAATAATTTAACTCAGAAAAAGTATACTTACTAACTTTTAAGAAATTTTCAATTTTTCTTCAATATTTTGAGAAAACACTCAATCAAACTGAACTAAAATGTTTCAGATGTGCGCGACTTTAATAAAGGACACAAATCACAGACATTTTTCGCTAACATTACAGGAATGATATTTGATGGCAAAACTGTCATATTTTGTTGAAGTTATTGTAGTTTTACTTTCCTTTGATGATTGACAAATAGCTTGTTGAACCTTTTCTTGTTTGTATCTTTTGTCAGGGTGCGGTGTGTCTTGTTTACCCCCATAATGATGGAGTTTTTCAGGTAAGATTTGAAAATTTTCCTTTCAACTCAAACTTTCATGTCATCCCTTTTTAAAATTTTCTTTCGATCAGGGTTAAAATCAATATTCATCAGGTCCTCCCTTTTTTGATCAGTTTAATTTATTCCAAAAAAGAATGCGCAAAAATACCCTTTTTTTTTATATTCTGTTCATTTACATTTATGCCAAATAGTCGTACAAAACAGCAACCCCATAGACGTTACAGGGGAAAAAAAGCATTTCATAGAAAATTTTTGGACTTTTGGGCCCCAATCACCCAAGTTTAAGAATTGCTTGCCACCCAAAAAGGGGATATGTGATAAATACGTTTTAACCCATGAAAACTGTCATATGGGTGGGAAAAGACAAGGCCTTTTGGGGAAAAAAAAAAAGTTTTCCTAGAATTAAAGATTTCGTGAGTCTGAGGTGACTGTGTCCAGCCGACCGCTTCCGGGTTAACATCTTGTGAGGGAAAAAAACAAACATTGAATTTGTGGTAGATTTTATTTTGATATACGTCATACTGGGATGCAACGTGGGATGTTGCAATGGACTTCGGAATTTTGAGCCACGGTCAATAAATGAAGTTTCCACTTGTGCTGTCACCTTTTTTTTAAAATTCCCACCTCCCGAAAATTGGAGATTGAAATAAATTCCCAGAAGATATCCTTTTCCAAAAAAGTTTGTAAAGACCAGTATCGAAGAGATTTTAAGAAGTCACACACGATATTTTTGGAAACTCGCAGAATAATAGTATGAAAAATGAATTTCAAAATTTTATAGCTGTCTTTCATGGGCAAATTTTGGCTTGCATATAAACAAACGTCGTAATAAAACTTTTACGAAGAATAATTTGCGTATTTATTAAGAATTTAAAATTACGTCATCGACAATCTTCGTCATTGACACAGATATAACATTCATAATCATTAAAACACTACTTAACCCGGGAGCCGTCACGCAGAGCACAGAGTCACCCCAGGCTAACGAAATAATTAATTCTAGGAAAACTGTTTATTTGTTAACAACAGCTTTGTCAGTGTCCTCCTATATGACAGTCTTCATAGGAATTAAAATGTATTTATCACATATCTCCCTCTTTTTTTGGCAATGCAAGCTTTTTTTAAACAATCTTAAGGTACTTGGGGTGATTAAGTTCCCCGTTTGAGCACTTTTGGTCCAAAATATTTCCTATGGACATGTTACATTTCTCTTCTGTGAACGACTTAGTAGTTTAGATAACTGTGTTGTGGTTTATGAAAAAGGAACAGAATAATAAAAAAAAAATGGCATTTGCAGTTTCTATTAGATGTAGTTGAAACTGGTCAAGCAAGGGAAAAATTTGATGAAATAATAGATATTAATCAGAATACCGAAAGTAAATTTCAGAAAAGCGATGAACATGAGACGGTTGAAAAAAGAAAGGAAATTTTTCAAATGCGATTAAAAACTCTCAACAAGAAGGATATAAAACTACAAGTGCACCACAAGGCGCACTGCAAACTGTCAAATAGAGACAAGCAAGAAAAAGTTCAACGTGCTATTTGTCAACCATCAAAAGACAATAAAACTACAATAACTTCAACAAAATAAGACAGTTTTGCCTGAAATTATCATTCTTGCAATGTCAGAGAAAAGTGTATGCCCTTTATTAAATTCACGCACATTTGAAACATTTTAGTTCAGTTTGATTGGATTTCTTCTCAAATAATCAAAGAAAGATGGAGAAGTCCTTAAAAGTAGGTAAGTATACTTTCTCTTAGTTAAATTATTCACTATAATTACGTTTTTTATCATGTACAATAAAAATAATTATAAAAAAAGTATTTGGGTGAAGGAGTCCTCCCGTGCGACCACTAACGTTAGTATCGAGTGCTCGCCTTGCCTTTGGTTAATATATGTTGAATAATAATAGTTGAAAACAAAATAAAAATGTTACCTATAAAGAAGAAAAGTATCTTCTTTTAGAGAAATAAACGAGATAGAAATCCTAATACTTGAAGGAAAGAAATATTATATCAAAGTTATCAGGTACCATACGTGTCAAACAAATATTTGACATTTATACCATTTTATACTTGAAGAATGTTACCGACGAAACACCAAGCTTTGGATACCAAAGTCATCTTTTAAAAATCAAAGTTATCCCCTAAATGTCTTTCAAAATATACCTATAAATATAGTTTTCAAAAGGAGAATAGTTCATTAATAATTTCTATTATTAATGCATATTTATATATGTTTAACAAATATTATTGCTTTAATTAAAACAAGCTAAACTTATATAAATAAAAAAGAAATTTGTGTAAGATATTAACCTAAAATTAATAATTCATAGTTTATTTTATAAAATATGTTTCACATTTTGATGTATTTTTATATTTATTTATGTCACTTCACTTTCTCTAAAAATCAATGAAAGTTTCTTCATAAAATTATGTTCCTCTTAATAATGGTCTTGAAAAATCTTATTTTCTATTCCTAAGATCTTAAAGAAGGTATTACGTTTATTAAACTAAGGATTAAAAGCATATTTCAACTAATAATGCTAGCTCCAGTTTCTTTTATTATGGATGATTTTACAATTAACAAATCAATTAAAAGCTTAAACGAAAACTGATTTCATTTTATGAATTGAACGCATTTTTTATTTATTTTAGGTGCACATATTTCACTCTATTTCAAAATTCATCCTCAATAAAATCGAGAATTTCGCTTCTTCGAGCACTAAAGAACATTTTTTTCTTACATTATTTTTCATTCTTATCATCCCTACAAAGTTGTTCCTTTTTTCTCCTCCCCTTTTGCCTTCAAATTCTTCAAAAATTTAATCCTTCCTCGCAATACATTTATAGAATGGGGTGTCCTGCTTTAGTTTTTTTAGGACATCATAGAGCGTGTATTTCCTAAGAGTGACAATTTTGAAGAACATGCTTTCATAATCCTCTTTTTCCCCATCCTTTAGAATAAATCAAGTGCGGGCTATTGCTCTAAGTCATTGAAGCGAGATATTTTTCCCCTTACAACATGAAAGCTAGGAGGGGAAAAATGTTTAAGCTTTTGAAGGGAAAAAAATCATATATATATATATATATATATATATATATATATATATGCAGTTTTTGGTACGTTCATAAGTCAAAAATCAGTTTGAGAGAGAACCTTGTAGTGTTAGACATATTGCAGAAAATTCATACTTGAGAAGAAGTAAGAAACTATTGATTCGATTATATAAGTGTTTCTTTTATTTATAACATTTTGGGCCCATTACTCTCCCCTTTATAAACAGGATAGTAACTTGCTCAAATTTTCTTTTTTCAATTATCTTGTTTACTTTTTAAACATTTATCAACTATTTTTTTTTTCTTTTTCCTTTGCATTGATATACTTATCTATCCCTCTTGCTTCTTCAAAATTATTGACTTACGGTTTTGTACCACTGTTGTCAAAACTTTCTATGCGTAACGATTTTGTTTTTGATGACGTAAACTTCTTCAATGTAACACTGAGGTACGCGAAATGACATAATTTGTAATTGTTTCTTAACCGATGTAAATATTAGTAAGAGAAACACTTTGTGTTTTCGAAAACAAAATAAAAATATACTGTTAAGGAAAATTCTTAAAAAGAAAAGGTTCTTAAAAATGAGCTGACAATTAGTTTATTATATTGAGCTAATTGTGTTTAGTTATTTTGTGTTTGTGTGTGTTGCTTGCGTATTAATCTAATATAATAGATGCATTTCAAAATACACGATTTCTTTTTCTTTTCTTTTGATACAGAAACTTTTTTTTTAAAAAATAAAGTAGAGTTTATTGAATTTCTTTAAATAATTCTTTATTGATTCTATTTTTATTTTGAGGTATTTTTTTTAAAAATTCAAACAAATTAGAAGAATCAGACCATATTGTAAATATCTTCATACGTGATAACAATTTAAGTTAGTTTACACTAAAACTCATTTAAAGTATTAACTCACAGTAGAACGTCGTTTATCCGAACGTTTATTATCCGGAGCGTCAAATATCCGGACCAGTTTTTAATGAAACAAGTTTTGTGGATATTACTTTAGGCAGAAAACGACGAAGAAAGTGTTGCTGCTATTCCTACTATTATATAGTTCACAACTCTCTCTCTCTCTATATATATTATTTATATAAATATCTTGTCCACATTTTCAATAGTTAAGGGATTTCACGCGTGTGATGGCCTGATTTTTAAGCATTCTTAGGGATTTTTTTTGATGAGCCGTAGAGAGAAAGAACTTTTTGAGTCATTTATTTATATGTATTTTAAGGTATGTATATAAATGTTTATCCAAAAATATTAAATAGAACGTGAGTTATAGCGCTCTGAACATACACGCCTCGAAAAAATGCACGCTTATTTTCTCCACGATTCTGGCTGATTGGCTTATCTGAAATTAAACAAAATAACGGCGGTTTAATCTATAAGCTTAAATGCACATAATGGACTATAATCAATTGAAAATATCAAAAATTGGATTTTTGGTAGACCTCTGAAGAAAGTTTCGAATTTCATGGGTTTTATGTTTTATAAAAAAAAGAAATATTTTGAATTTAGGAATGATCGTAGTCCATTTGGTACGTGTATATTTGCTGATTCTACCCTATGGATTTGAAGTCATTCGGTCAAACCGTACTTGAGATATGGTGGAGGAAAGTTTGAAAAACACAGTTTTGAGAAAAACGTGTTTAAAGTTTCAAGTACGATTAAAACAATAAAATTCTTAACTTAGCGCTCCGAACAGATGCTCTTCTAAAACCTGCTACTCTTTTGTAGCTTGGCGATTTTTAAAAAGCCACTTTACCACCGTATTCTAGACATGTTAAAAAAACAGTTAATGAAAAAAAATTTTAACTGGTACTGAACTTTCGTCACATGGGTGAACCCCTTTAATAAAATACTTTTCATTCATAAGCTCAAGTTCAAATATATTTTTTTAAATTGTAGTGGATGACACTTGATGTTAATACAATTTTTCAAATATTAATTCATTAATTATATTTAATGAATGAATAGAGTAACACACAAAAATAATAGTCCAACACCATATATAAAAAAATCGCTCATTTATGTCCTGTAGCTCAGTGTTTTCTCCAAACTGTAGGGCGCGCCCTGGAAGTGCGCGAGCATATGAAAATAAAGGTTTAAAAAATAATTTTTTTGGAATGAAATAAAACAAATGGTTTCTGAAAAATAAAGCCATATTTACACTGATATAATTTATAACTAATAATTTTCCACTTTCAAAGATTCCACTTCAAACGTTCATTGCTATCTTTGATCCTAAAACCAAATAAAAAGACATTTTATTTGCTTTGCTGCAATCCACAATGAGAGATTTTTTTATTACGTTTCTGTTAATCGTAAGATACTTCTTTTTGATTATAATCTCTTTGTGCCAAACTTACTTTGGTATGTTTAACTCAGTCTCTTTTCTTTTTAGGAACTTGTAAAATAATATTTTTTCTGTTTGCTTTCCCCATTTGAATGGTTTATGATAAATGGATAAGCACATACTGAGCACTTTGAAGGATTATTTGGCCAAGATGTAATTTTATGAGTATTCACAAACATATAATGCATAATGAAAAACGTTTTACACAATTATTTTTCTAGAGCACAGCCGATGTTTTCGTATCGAATACACATTTTACATGGGAGCAGTCGCGCTTAGGCACGAATCACTCCAGGCTCACGAAATTATTTGGTGATCTGGTAAAACTGTTGTGTTAACAGTGACATTGACAGTATTCTCCTATTGACAGGAAAGCAGTCTTAATAGAACTAAAATGAATTTGTCTATGTATGCCTCTTTTTTGAGAGTGGTAAACGTTTTTTTACAATCAAGGGTACTTGTTTGATCGAGTTCCCTACGACCACTTTTGTTCAAAATATTTTCTATGAATGTGCTATACTTTCCCTATGATGATTAACTTTGAGGTTTTGATTGCTGTGTTGTACGACTTATTACTTGGTTTATAAATATGAGCAGAATATAAAAAATGGGCATCTGTGATCTATTGAAGAAAGTATGAAACTGATCAAGCAATTGAAGAACCTGATGAAATATTGCATACTAATGTTAGCGAGAAGTAAATATAATTAAAGCGATAGACATAGAGCAGCAAGGTTGAATGAAATTTTCAAATGCTGCCTAAAGAGGAATTCTATCAAAGCTATGAAGCCATAAATCTAACTCTTCGCCTTGCCAAAAAGACACAAGCAAGAAAAGGTTCAACATGCAGATCGTAAAGAACAGCAAATTACAATAGCGTGAGAAAATATAGAAAGTTTGCTTGCAAATAACTTTCTTGTATTGTTAGTGAAAAATGTCTGTGGTTTTGTTCTTTATTAGGTCATCGCGCACACATTTGGAGTTTCTTTAGTTTTGTAAGTTTTCTCAAATCATCAAAGAAAATACAAAGTCCTTAAGTAGGTAAAAGTAAGTACTTTCTTTTAATTAAATTTTCACTGGAATTGTGATTTTACTAATTGTATGGTAAATAATTATATAAAAGGATTGAAGGTGACTTAGTCACCGCTGACCATTAACGTTAGCGTGGATTGGGCGCCTGCTCTAGTTAAAACATTTTGAAGGTTTCTCGCTTTAAATATTAAAAATAACACAATTATTCTTCTTAAATTTTACATTCATTTCCTTTTATTTAATATTAATTCTAAATGCTAATTCTGTAAGGCTTAAAATTACAGTTCGTTTTAAACTGTGTATAATAGAATTTCATTGTTAAAAAATCATTTTTATATTTTTGTATACACTTATTTGTGCATTTTGGTTTTACTCTCCATTGCAATTAAGCTATTATATCCAAAGAATAATGTATTATTTTAAAATTAATCACCAGAACGGGTACTTCAGTCAGTGTACTTATAAATGTATCAGTGCTACTGTGTATTTAACTAATTTATTAATACTAATTTTAAGAACAAGTTAAATTATTATTAGTGACTTCCATAGACTTTGTCTTTACCATGAGTAAAGTTTTCAAATGAAGGCTTAATAGTAGAAGTATTCGACACTCTAAGTTCTTTTTCTATATTTAGCTGAGATCTATACTTTGTCTTCAAAGCGGCCACCACTAGAAAATCATTTGGTTTGATAAAAGGAATTTTTTGATGGTGTTGAAAATGGTAGTAGTATACGAAAATGCTTTTTGTTTCAGTGCAGAAAATTCATCATCTACTTCTGCCCAAAATTGAAGAGAGTTTTATTACAAAATTGTCTTTTTGGCGAATTTCGCCACTGGATGTGAAATCTAGAACTTCTTCTTCTGATAGTTAAGAATATAGCTGCAAGGGTATTTTTGAAAAGGATCTCCTAACCCATTCGTAACTTGCTATCCAAGTTGTCACTCAGAAAAAAATATTTTTAAAACTTTTTGCCAACATAGCTTAATGATGATATTCAATAGTTTTATAAACAACTTCCACATGTTGTTCTTCCGGTTTTGTAGTTTGTACATTTGTATCCACATTTCAAAACATTTTAGGTTTTCTTTAAATTTCGGCTCCATAATTCTAATTTTCTACAAAGCATTAATTTTTATCACTCGTGTCAGAAACATGTACATTGGATCCTTGAAGTTGAAGATTCAATATATTTAATTTCTTAAATATATCGACTACATTAGCTCAACTTCATCAGGAAATAAACCATCACGAAATTTCTCGGTTTCCGGTAAGTTTTTCTCTTCTAGAAAATGGTAATTTCATTTCTTAATTCATAAACGTTGCAAAATTTCCGCGTGATAACCATCTTGCTTCGCAATAAAATAGCAATGATGAATGCACTGCGCCCATGTCTTTACTGCAAAGTCAGAAAGATTCTTGATTTTAGGGGTCTCATTTTTATGTAATTTACTACAGTCACAATTGTCGTTAGCACAATATTCGACCAGGACTCATTTCTTTGGAAGCCAAGAGCTTCTCTGTAGATCATACAATGTGTCCAGTATCTACGATGGAGATTTTATTTAACAAGTTCTTGTATACTTTTATGATCTTCCTGACATTGTGCGAAGCGCCATCGGTCACATATTCCGACACAAAATTTTTTCCACTCTATATTTGCCTCGTTTTATGAAATTATTTAAAATATCAAATAATGCTATTACTGTTGCTTTAAGTTCTATTGGTTTGCAAAAGTAGTTCTTCTACTGCTGACATACCATCCCAAAATCGAACATACGCAATGAAAGAATGAGAAACTCTTTTTGCTATCTGTTGCACACTCGTCAAGCTGGGTGAAACAATTTGTGCTGGCTTGCCGGCTGTTGCTTTACATCTTCAACAATATCATCAATTCAGGAAACAGTATCATTTTGATATTAGGAATTTATGGACTGCAACTCTTTGTAAAATTGTCTCCAAACATAGTTTCTACAATCTCAATTATACTGCAGGCAAAATAAGCTCTTCGGCAATAGTGTGGGGCTTTTTACATCTGGCTATTTTTATATGATACTTTGTAAGGGAAGTAAATAAGCTTTTCATTCACTGTGAAGTTTTTTAAAAATTTTTTGTTTTCATATGATTTTAATTTTTGATTCAAGAACTCTCATTATTTGTTAATGTACTCACCATGAGAAGCTTGTTCAGAAATGTCTTTTTACCCCAAGTTTATTAGGTTTCATACTGTCCTGCTGCCAATATTTTTTGAGCAAATAACACACAGGGGCTTTTCTTCTCCATTTACTTCAGTAATGTTAAATCCAAATTCAAGTATTCTTGAGAATATTTCCTTGATTTAATTTTCGGAACTGTGCTCGTCTGTGCACTTTGTTGATGCCTTATTATCGTAGAATGTTTAAGCTTACGACTTAAAATTTATCCATGATTTTGTTTCAATCTTCTGCAGTAAATACTTAATACCGTGAATTACAGCTAAAGAGCAAATTTACTAAACTGTGCATTCAGGACAGATTTGATAGCTATAGAAGCATCGAATCGACCAGACTGATTGGGTGTATGTACGAGATACCAGCATTATTACATGTTTTGGACGTCGATAGTTTGGCCTGACTCACGCAGACGCTCATGAGAATGACAGATGTTATGTATATGATAAGGCGAACATAAAGGTAGACTATTTTTCAATTTCTAATATTTCACTCTCTCATATATGTCTTGTTCCAAATTTTCAATTGTAGATAAATACTTTTTATTCTAATTTCATTCAGTTCAAATACATTTATTATTTTTTATTTTTTGATTTCTGAGAATGTGTGTGTGTGGTTTCTTCTTTACTATACTACTATTTTCTTGCTCTAATTAAATTTGAATGTAGTGGAATAGTAGCTTACACAAAAAGAAGACAGTCCAATGCCATATATAGAAAGGAAAATGAAAAATTGGCAAGGGAAAAGTGCTTTCTATTTTGTAGCTTAACATTCAATGATTCTGTCATATGTATTACATATTTGTATTAATTGTAACTATTTAATAAAAAGTAGCTAAAATAAATTTTCTTTGTTGTAGCTATAGTATGTAGGAATTGATTAGAAATTTATTTTTTTATATTACTTGTTCTAATGACGTTTTGTACTTCTAGGGAGAAATGGATGATGGAGGGAAATAAATCTTTAATTAAATATCATTTTGCAATCTGTTCTATTTAAAATTAGAGAAAAGGGAAAATAACATAACATTATAACTATTATTTAAAAAAGTATAACTTGCTTAAATATATATTATTACTTAAAAGTAACGTATACAAATTTAATACTCAAAGTGTATTATTATTGCATTCAATAGATTATTACTTTTTTTTGGGGCGCGATGAAAATTATGATTGAAAATTGGGTCGCCAGTAGTGAAAGTTTGAGAAACACTGCTGTAGCTCGACTGGATAGCGTGTTGGACTTCCAATCCAAAGGTCGTGGGTATGAATCCCGCCTGGGATGAACTCATTCCTGAGAATGCGATTTCTTTCTACTATGCTATTTTATTAGAATACTAAAATTTAATTGATTGTTAATAGTAACAAACCAAAATAATAGTCCAACACCCTAAGTAGAAAGGGAAAATGGAAAAATGCAAGGAAAATCACTTTCTATTTGGCCACTTAATATTATGATTCTTTCTCATGTATAAGTTTTTTATTTATAAATTAAATTTTTTTAAAAATTATTTTAAATAAACTCCCCCCTTTTTTTTTTTTTTTAAAATATAAGAAATTAAGTTTAAACATACAGAATATTTTGACAAGGAAAATAAAAAAAAAATGTTTTTACAGAAAATTATAGTTTTCTCATAAGATATTTATGAAATGAAAAGCATTTAAAAATATGTTAAATAACAAGCTGGAAATATTTCAATATAAGTATGCAACAAGAACTCATAATTTTCAGACTAATTATTGTACCAAAATAACAATTTTTTCAACCCTTTTGAGATAGACCACTGACCATTTTAAATGCAATATCTTGGAAGGACAAGATATATAATAGTCAAATGTATCAGAGATAACGCCGAACAAAGAGGTGAAGTGATTGGAAATATTGTTTTCTGAAATGTGAGAGGGAGGTGGATGAAATCAGTATTGCTTCCTCCACAGTTGACAATAACTTCTAAAAAAAGGTCCTAATATTGAATGAAGAAAGTTTTAGATGTCTTGAAGGGGCATGGAAACCTATGTTACCTCTACACACTGCCTAATTTGATTTGGTGTATAATAGGTCAATCGTTATCCAATTATCGATCAGAATGTGTTCTAAAGACGATAGATCGCAGATCAGCGTTTCTCAAACTGTGGGGTGCGCCCCCTAGAAAAGTGTGATACTCTTCAAGGTGGACGCGAGCCTATTAAAAAGTCAATAACAAAAGATTATTTTGGAAAAATTATATTAATTTACTGAAAGGAAGCAAAACAAAATTAATTCTAAAATTAAAAATAAATAAATAAAATACACATTAACACACTAATTTAATAAGCTTATAAATGTATCATTATTGGACAATGTATTTCATAATTAATTTAACAGTACTAAGTTAAGAACAAATTTAATAATTACCAATGACTCCATGTGGGCTTGTCACGCATAATATATGCAAAATTAAAAACTGATCTTGATAGTTTTTTTTTATACTGTTTATAAATAATCCCATCACTACCAATTAAAAGTAACGGGATTCACTCCCCAATGCCTCCATTTTCCACGTAGGAGGGATTCCATGTATGGGGGTGGGGAAGAAAATGAATAAATAATAAAATCATCTTTTATAAGTAAATCCTTCACAAAAACTGTCCAAAGTCTATGATTGTATTTGAAAGACTTCGGAAAAATTTTATGGATAACAGTTCACAGAAAACATCGTATTTCGGAAAAAAATATATATATATACGTCCGGTGCATTCAATGTACCAGTTGAGTGAGATGTATATATACGTCCGAGCGTTTAACACCCTGGTTGAGTGAGACGTATATATACGCCGGTGGCACTTAAGAGGTTAAAGTCGTGTTGCAGCTTTAGGGTCAAAGTATAGTATTATTGAGTTCAATGCATTGTTATTTGTATGGAGGGGGGATGTGCGATGAAACTTATGATTGAAAATTGGGTCGCTAATAATGAAAGTTTTAGAAGAACTGTCGTAGATATAGAGAGTATGCAAGACAAGGTTGCAATACAATCGGATTGACGATGAAGTTTTGAATATTGCATAGCCAACGTGCAAGTCACGCACTGTCATGCTGGAATGTGGTTTGAAGGAATTGCCAGAATGTGGTTTTGAAGATAAGGAAGACAACAGGCGCTGAAGCCTCAGAGATATAAAGACCATCGCTGGTTGGTTCTCCTACTGATAATGCTTACTGGATGTGTAAGAGAGGAATCCAACACCACCTTCCAACCTTTATATGAAGAATCACTACTATGATGCAAAACAGGGAAGCTATATACCTCTCTCCATGGTGTTTCCAAACTCTAATGCAAATTATTGAGATGTTGTAGGCAGAAGTGCTATTCATGTATGAAGACAATATCATTTCATTTGTTTTTTCTCTACGGCTCAATGCTCCATTGCAGAAGAAAAGGCTTGAATGCTTGAACAATCCACGAACACCATACACACTGGCAATGGGGTAGCTACCAATGGACTAGGCGGCTCCGTGTGCCGGGGCCCTCAAGCTCAGAGGGGTCCTAGAACCCTGACCACCAATCAAGCCGAACTTGCGATATTGTCTCCTAAATTTAAGATATAAATATAAAAGGTTGTGACATAGCAATAATCATGGTAAAATCAATTGAAAGTGATTTTGAACTTGTAGGGAATTCTTCTAAATTCTTTTCGTTGTTTGTTTAGTGTTCCGTGAACTTTACTTATTGAAAAGTTTTATTATTTTCGATTGTTTTTTTTTCATTTTCTATGAACTGATACTTGGAAGTTCCATGAAAAATGTTACCATACTTATTATTACATCTTAAAAACACCTACACACCGGACAATTACTTCCTCGTTACATTCTATTTTTAATAACATTATGATTCATAATAAGCTAGCTTTATTTTTTAATTCTTTGTAGTTATTCGTTTCTGCAATTGATGTAATTCCCCCCCTCCTCTTCTGCAGAGATGTTTTTCTTTTAAATAATTATTATAATATTGTATTATATTTTCCTGTTCATGCATATTTTTTATATCATTTCCTGTCTACCTCGGTGGATTATGTTCTACTTCTAAGCCCTCTGGTGGGTGAGTTTGATCCATCCAAATATATAGGCAGGGTTTCTACAACGATGTTTTGTAGTCGATTCTTCTTCCTTTAAATGTCAGTAAGTACTCAAACACATACGAAATGTATTGCATGAATTACTCTGGCGTAGCTAGTATTGAATGGGCCCTTTATCAAAATTCCTTGGAGGCTCTATTTTTTGAGGGGGGTTACATTTTACGACTTTTTGCTTTCACATGTTGGAGCTCCTGTTACGTTGGGTCTCATATCGTTGATACGGCTGATACGGCGTTAGCTATAAGCATCTGATAAATTATAAAACTGAGATTAAGGATAAAAAAAAAAATGAAACCCAGGGATGCGTTTAAGTGCAAGCATTGTCAAGAAAGAGAAGGTAGTAATAAAAGTTGTAGCTTTGTATATTTAAAATATTCACATATTTTTACTTTGTAACTTGATAAAATCCAACCAAAATAGAGCCCTCATTTTTTGCAGCACCAGGGCCTTTGGATACCTAGCTACACCACTGCGCACTATATGCCTACCATCACGCGTACTACTAAGATAATGTTGATGAAATTTATGTCGTTGTTCAATCATTTCCTTCTGCATCCATCGATTATAGATGTAAATGATTACATCCGATACAATCACCAATTTCTTAGAAGAATAATCTGCATTCTCTATCAGAAACAATTCTTCGGTTGGACATAGAAATGTTCTTGACTGATGCGTATTTTTTACCATGTTTTTATTAACTCACTTTCTTGTTTATCTGTCCGGCAATTTTTCCCAAAACTGAATGATTGAAGACTAGTTCAAGGGGCCGGGACACGAGACAATTCCACTGGGGTGAAAGTGGATATCGAAGGTTTTCTAGTGAACAGGATAAGGAGGGGTACAAGGTTGCACTCTTAGTGAAACGCCCGAATTCTATTGATTTTCGGTGAGTTAGGCACCTAATAAAACCAGTTCCAAGACCACCATAAAATGTGTTAAAAGAGAAATTAACTTGAAATGTCCAAAAATAATTTAAAAATAGGAGAGAAAAAATTGAATCACAAGAGAAAAAGTTCTTTAAAAAGAAAATACTCTTCTTTATTGGGAGGTTATTTTACGAAGAAAATTGTAAAATGTTCTTGGTTCCTGGAAAAAGTTCGCTTTATAGAAAAGTTGGCTTTATAGAAAAATTTGCAATATAGAGGTTCGACTATATATATATATAATCTACATTACAATTGTTATTTATGCAACTTTATTTGGATATATTTGTTGTAAATTAAATGTAAAATTAATAGATGGCACTGCAAGTCATCTGAGAGTTAAACTTTTTTTAGTTTGTAGAATCAGTTATATAATGTTATTTGTGCTGTTTGTATGTCTTCTGTATGTGTCTTCTAATAAACCAAAATGTCTAAAAGGATGGACTGAATTATTGGAATAATATAAAAATATTATGGATATAATGGTCCTAACTGACCAAAGAAGTTAAAGATTTAGGAAATGTAACAATAACCACATGAAATTGATTGCAATGCATAACAAGTTTTCAAATATATTACGAAATTTAAAAGAAAAAAATTACTTAAAATTTTTACAGCTTCATTTGAGTCGACTTTACTGCTTAACTGAATCTTAGATTTAACCCTACTTTGTACTAAAGCAGATAATGCTTTTAACTGCATATGTTACATAACGGGCAGAACAGTTTCGCTTGATATCAAGTAAATATCAGAGAAATTTGGTAAAAATTTAACCAAATGAAGGTTTGTCCTTAGTTGTTTCAAAAAAGGACAGTCTTTTCAATAGATACATTTTTCCTGACGTATCTGCTATTTACTGGTTAAATGTTTTAAAGTCATTTTTGAAAGTTTATTTATGCCAGCTGTAAGACATGACAGAATATGGGACAGATTCTGTTTAAAATAAATAATTTTTTTTTCTGAGAGCGTCCAAAGAAATTTATTTAACCTAGAAGTCTAATATTGTTTTAACCCAGATGACACATTACTCGATTATAATTAAACTTGATAAACCAACATAATTACTAGAATATTAGCATTTGCAATGCTGTATACCCATAATGTTACGAATTTCATTGATTTAATGCTAAAATTGAATTCAAACTTACACGTTGTTAATTTAAAATCAAATAGATTGATTGAAAATCGCGCAAGCTTTTAAAGAATATTGACGTTTAGTATATTAGATAAATAATTACAATAGTTAATCCTTTGAAACTCATATTTAACGAGAGAACTACATTCTAAATGTACGCATAACTGTTGCAAATATTTACACCAATGCATTCTAATTTGTTATTTAAATTAATAATTATGGATGCTTTCAAATATTCTGCTAAATATATAGCTATTCTGGTAATTAATAATTCATTAGAAAAATTAAAATTTCATAACTTCCATTTGAAATTATCAAATTAGTATTTCCAGAATTCTAAAACTTCAGGGAAATACGTAATGTAAAAATTTGACACTTATTGCATTGTACGCTGAACAAAATGCAAAACCAAGAAGGACCAGTTATATTACAGCGAAATTTATTTGGCAGATAAAATGTCGTACAAACGATTAAAATTACTGCCTCTTGTGACCTGTGGATGATGACAAAATCAGTAGTTAGTGTAGTCGCCATTGTTGTCTATAACCACTGCCACACATCTCAGCATAGAATCAAAGAGAGGCTTTTGATGTATCCTTGGGGTATAGCAGTCCATGCAGCTTCCGCACATTGCCAAAGTTGATCCATGAACGTGTCTATATTTTAATATCTTATACTTTAAAAACTGATTTTAATGACAAATAATCTTAAAAATAATATTAATCTGGTTGGCGTGGTTGGTTTGACGTTGGCCTTCCGCACCTAAGGTTGCGAGTTCAACCTGGCCCATGTCAGAGGATTATCATGATGCAGAAAATCGACAGTGGCCATGTCGTATGAGTATGCGGCATGCAAAAGATCCCCAGAGTGTCTGTTTGGCTTCAGTACTCTCGACAAAATTAAATCCCAGTAGAGGTTCGCATCGTCAGAGCTCAGGTGCCTCCCTCTAGGAAGAAAAATGGGCGTCAAATTTACCTGCGATGATTGGTATCCGCCTCTATGGTGTCGTACTAAAAATAGATACCAGCTTCCGTGGAATGTATTAGGTCTGCAATGGTAACACACACACCAATCCGCATCCCATTAGAAATGAAAAACCCATTAATCTCTTAACGCTTTAATTAATATTATAAATACCGTTTTCACACACATACACACAGGAAATAATTATGGATAATAAACAACTTATGTTTTACACATATGTAGCGCGTTGTTGTTTAAATACTCACAAACATACATGAATCCCAGTTGCCTAAACGCTTCAGCTTATATTAAATGTGAAATAGAAAAGAGCGATTGGATGAGAAGGAATAAATACAAGACAAGTATTTATTTTCCAAAATCATAATTCCTACCTTATTAAGATACGAGTGCTTCCAATGGGCTCAATTCACGATGGTCACACGATAAAGACAAGCATGTGTTCTCTATTGAATTCAAAACAGACATCAAACTAATTGTACTTGTTGTTCTATTTGTAAAACTTAGATAAAATTTCATAACTGGGTTAAAATGTTTAAGTATAATAAAAAAATCTCTTCAAAAAGATTTTTTAAAATTAAAAAAAAAATCGTATTTTATGCTTATACTTTTAAATAAAATGCATTTTGTATAAATATGTACTTCTAAGAGAACGATTCTGCAAGGAGCAAAACTTGGTTACATCGCAGCGCGTGAACTGCTTAGCTGGAAACATAGCCTATATCACATGCGTCTATGACGTCACCTGAATTTAGCTCATTCATTAGCCGTGAGCAAAAGTACTGCCGACGCAAAATTTACTAAGACGGATTTTTAATTAATTTTCTTCG
The DNA here is from genome assembly GCA_019973955.1 of Trichonephila inaurata madagascariensis. NCBI lineage: Eukaryota > Metazoa > Arthropoda > Arachnida > Araneae > Nephilidae > Trichonephila > Trichonephila inaurata. The sequence continues at coordinate 31,198 of BMAV01022727.1, forward strand.
TTAATTAAGGGAATGAATTTTTGTTCATTTTGATTGACGGAAGTCCATTCCATTTCAATATTTCATTCTATTCATCTATTTTGATTTTTGAAATAATTTTAGTCAATTATATTTTTTATATCCTTGAATTTAAAAATGCTGATAAAAGCTTTATTAACAAATTATAAAATAGGAGTCAATATTTATATTTATTACGTAGCAATAGATGTACTTTTTCTATTGAAGTTTATTGAAATTCTATTCTCTGAATAAATATCCATTTTAATCTATGTACACATATTTATTGAATTTTTACAGTGAAAATTAAGTAAGAAGGCATTTTTCATGTCATAATTTTAGTGAGAAATATAAATGCATCTGTTGATAAAAATGTACAAATTCCTTAATAAAAATGACACATTTAATACAAACATTTAAAAGTCATTCTACTTAAAAAGTTAGAAAAAATATCTTTAAGCTGTGAAAAGTAAAATTAATTTTCTTGATGTGAAGATTGTTAATTTATAATATTAAAATCAACATTTAATTCATATTTAGCTGCATTAAAAGATGTGTGTGATATTGAACATTTTATAAATATTTAAAATCCATTAATTAAATTTTAAAGAGAAGAATAATGTACCTCTTGGTAAAACAATAAGGGATCCTAAAAATTAATACCTCATACATTAAGGGATATATTAACTATCTTAAACACTAAGAAAAGTCTAGAAAATGTAAGTATTGAAATTTTAAATGCATTTTAAAATAATTACTATGAAAATTCTCAAATCGAAATATTTATTATGGAAAACGGACAAAAAAAAAAGTTATTTCTATTTTCTGTGATTAAATTTTCAAAACGACTTTTTCAAGCAATGCATAAATTTCGGTTACATTTTTTTGTGCATTCTAAGAAATATTAATCAGATTTATTATTGTATTTTAAAATAAATGGAATTAATATTTTTATTTTATTGTACAGAAGAGAAAATTGGGATTTTTTTAAAAAGAAAATAATATATAAGAGTTAAGTAAACTTTATTCTGGAATTCGGTCATCTTATTTCTTAGCTGTACAATAAAACAAATATACAGGGTGTCCTCGAATGCCATGTGCAGACTTGGAGAAGAGTTAGAGAATATCGTGAGGAGCCATAATTACAAAGAAAGCATTATCGGAAAGCGGTAGGGGATACTGTACGTTAGCTCGCAATGTCGGCACATGTGGATTCTATATTTCAGACATAGATAGTGTTCAATAAACATGAATCATTATATGAACACCGAGTTGGCCGATATCCACTTCATCTACCACCTAGCCAATGAAAATGGACGTGTTGCTACTCGGTTGTATGGGGAAAGAAACCAAATTATCAAACGTTCTCTCTGGTGCATTAGAGCGTTGCGGAGCATGAATCTTTCAGAGCCACGATTGACAGACGACACACCCATCTATTCTGAAATGAACCTGGAGGCACAAATATCCATCGCTGCTATAACGATTAGTGGAACACGCCCGGTATTTTCGAACATGTCTTTCAGTCCGTGTCGCGTTGGTGTCGTGCGCGCATACATTTCAATGGCAGCCATTTCAACCACCTCCTGTCATGCTTTAATGCCATACTTTTATTTTATTATTATTATTTTGTAATAAAGCCTTTTACATTACTTGCATTATGTGCTGTGACCTTACTGTCTTTTTGTCTCCTTATCTCGTTAGAGTTATGTTTTCGCCCATGCTTTCCTATGTAATTATGACTCCTCAGTATGTTCTTTACCTCCCCTCCAAATTTGTACACGGCATTCGGGGCCACCCCGTATATTCATTATAACTTAAACAATAAAGTTAATATCGCTTTAAATCCTTCATTCATCCACGACGAATTTTGAATTCCAAACATAAAAACAGGGAAACATTATAGATTTATTTGCCTATTTATTAACGAAAATCGTATTTTTTGCGTTAAACAAGCTTCCAAACAACTCAATTACAGATCATTTAATGCTTATTTAGAAATATTGTAATAAAAGACGGTATAAAGGAAAAACAAATAGCATTCATTAAAATCCTTTGAATTTAAAAATAAGCTTTATTAATTAATGATAATATGCCAACAAGAGAAAAGTCACATGGTGTAAAACTAAGCGTAATCATTTACAAACAATCTGTTTCTTTGAGTGAAGAAAAAATTACTGCGTTATAAACTCAACGGTGTCTCATTAGAGAGAAATAAATTTAAAATAACTGCTGAAACGGTATTTCGTTTCATGTACAACAGGAGAATAAATTAGCTTTATGTTTTTATTTTGCAATTAAGGTGAACTGCAAAACAACCCTTTGAATATTCAGAATATTTGAGTATATTTTGGAAATGTAGTATTTTTTTTAACTTAAAGAAAACCCGTTTGTTATTTTTAATTTTAACAAAATTTGTTGATAGTGATATTTTATCTTAATTTTACAATGCGTAGCGTATTTTAATTATTATCTTCTTCTAAAATTAATAAAGTGTAATTATTTAGTGCTAGTTGTTTAAGGAATTTTAATGTTTATACTCTTTAAAGTTAATTTTGTAGGTAGATTAGAATTTATATATGACTTTTGAGGACTTTCTATCTAATAGTAGAGTCCATAAGACTTAAAAAATGTTGTTGTTTTTTATTTAAACAAATTTTAAAAATTTTGTTTAAACATTATTAATCTTTAATATCACTTTTGTAAAATGTTCAACAAGAATAATTAACAAATATTGCTTTGGACTTTACTCTCTCGCGCTCTCTCAGAATTGTATATAAATCTATAATCTGTTATTATTATGTTATGTAAACAATTCATTTAACATTTTTAGCTTTGTAGTAATGATATGTCATGTTTATAAAAAAAAAGTAACACAAATACGTAAATATATTTTCTTATACATCAATTTAAATAACATGAAATTAATTTTAACTTAATATCTTAGGACAAAATTTCTCATACAAATTTGCATTTTAAAGCTACTTTGGGTTTTGCTGTTAATTTTTGAAACAACACCTTCCGGGTATAGTGGTTGGTACGCTGACTGGTGCCATAGGGTCTGGGTTCGAATCTCGGGTAATACATGGATGTATGTGTTGTAATCCATCTCTTCTTTGTGATATGTGCTTCACGCTTTCTTTTATGTAAGCCCCCATGTGATACTTTGTGGTGCTCAGGGTTATAAATGTTTTCAATAAAAAAACTTTTTTCCCCCAAATCTTTTACCTCAAAGAACATAATAACTAATCCAGTGTAAAAGATATTTTAGTTACACTGGCGTTTACAAATTAAGGATGTTACGTCATCAACGCCATTTGTAATTAAGTTTGTAAAAGTAGTTATAATCAAGAGCTGCACCCCAACACAAGCGGGTGCACGAATAAAATAGGCTTAGCGTTGCTTAAGTTTGATTTTTTATCTTAAAAAGATCACAGCCCACAAAATTATGACGAAACAAAGGGAAAACTAAGAAATCAGTAGACAGAAAAAAAAATGAAAAAACCATTTAACCCGACACTGAGTCGGGGTAAATTTAAAGGGGCACTGAGTCATCTCAGGCTGACGAAATCTTTAATTCTGTGTTAAAACTGTTCATTTGATACCAATGAAAATGTCTTTGTCTTATATCTCCTTCTATTTTGGGAGTGGCAAACGTTTCTTACAATCTTAAGCTTTTCCTGATTTTTTCGCGCGACCATTTTTGTTCCAAAATATTTTTGATGAACATGCTACATTTTTCTCCTGGAAACGACTTTGCAGTTTTGATTGCTGTGTTGTACAACTGATTATGGCTTGTAAATGAAAGTGAATAAATAGAATATAAAATGTAAATGCGCAGAATATAATGAAAAAAATGGGCATGTGTGCGATCTCTATTCGTTGAAGTTGAAACTGATCAAGCGAGGGAAAAACCTGATGAAATAATGGATAGCAAAAAGTAATTTAAGAAAAAATAATGAACATGAAACTTTGAGTTGAAGAAAATTTTCAAATGCTATCTAAAGAACTTCATTAAATAAATAAATAAATAAATAAATAAATAAAAATATGAAGCCATCAGTGTATCACAAGACACACAGTGCCTTGTCAAAAAGACACAAGCAAGAAAAAAGTCAACATGCTATTTGTCGATCATCAAAGAACAATAAAGCTACAATAACCTGATCAAAATATGACAGTTTTTCCTTAAAATTTTCATTCCTGTAACGTTCGCGAAAATTGGTGTCTTTTATTAAAGTCACACACATTTGAAATATTTTAGTTCCTTTTGATTGGAATTTTTTCTCGAATTATAAACATTAAAAACCAATCAATCTGTCGAAAGTCTTCCGATTTTTTACTTATAAACAAAATTAGCCTGTGTTGTTCTATATCTTCTACAACCAACCAGTAAAACAAAATGAACAAAGCAATTTATTTCAATTTCTATATTTTTGTTCAATTCCAGTTATTACCTTAAATCCTTGAAAAAAAGTATAATTTATGGAACAGGCAAAATTAAAAGGAAGTTATGTAATAAAAAAAATCGAATACTGGACAAATACATATTAGCAAAAGAACTTATAAAAAATGATGCAGTTAAAACGAAAAATCTACGCTATGTCCTCTTATATGTTTTTTATATTTAATAAAAACATATAAGAGGTTTCAATAAAGGGTTTTATCAAAGTTCCTACATCTCTTGTATTTTTTTAAACAGCAAAAGTGGCTAAAAATGGAAACATTTTTTGGAAAAAAAAATTTTCTTTTTCTTGAGTGTTGTGACGGGGCTTTACGTAACTTTCAACTAATAATCCTTTTGGGAATCTTTTGGGCCGAAATCGCGTTATTTCACAGCCATCCCTCTCCCAAAAAGAAACCATGATCAAATTAGTTAGTGTATATATATATATATATATATAGTTAAAGTTTAATAATCGTAGATCAAAAGGGGAAGCCGCTGAAAGCAGTTCTAATACTGTAAAATTAGAATTACGCCGCGTGACTAAAAGACGGATTTTTACAACTAGAATAAATCAGTGAGTTTAAAATTATTAAGATAGGATTGATTAAAGTTAAGCTATTCGGATTTCGCATGCTTATTCCCATAAGGTTGTTGCTCTTTATATCAATCCAAGGGTTCCCTTTATATATGGCTTGTTCTCGAATATTATCTTAGATAATAATGAATTAGATTTATCATGGTTAGTCTTGGTCATCCATTTCTCCCTCCTACAGACTTAGGTCGACAAGATGATGAGGAAGCTTCCCCAGCGGGTAGATAGACCATTAAAGTGTTAACGAGTTTTATACAATAAAATATTTCACTTTACATTGTTTCTTCTAAATTACTTATAAGGATAAAATACTGTAATTTTTACTTGCAGTATTTTGTACAGCCTTTAAGGTATCCGACTACCCTAAAACCATGATTTTTTTCAAAAATTAACAAATTTCTTTTCTGATTTTATTTTATAGACCATCTTATTAGCTTAATAAAAATACCAGGGTTTTTATTTTCTATTCACTAGAACAAAAACTACAAGTGTTTTAATAAAAGAAGATGTCATAACTTACACAAGATGTCAAACATTAAAATGCGTTTTACTCGAAATGAGTTTTTCTTCGAAAAATCAACCAAATAGAGCCCTCATTTTTGCAGCACCAGGGCCTTTGGATGCCTAGCTACACCACTGCTACTACTATCCCTACCATCGCGTACTACTAAGATAATGTTGATGAAATTTATGTCGTTGTTTAATCATTTCCTTCTGCATCCATCGATTATAGATGTAAAAATGATTACATCCGTCTAATCACCAATTTCTTAGAAGAATAATCTGCATTCTCTATCAGAAACAATTCTTCGGTTGGACATAGAAATGTTCTTGACTTGAGAATTGCGTATTTTTACCATGTTTTTATTAACTCACTTTCTTGTTTTATCTGTCAGGCATTGTCAACACTACAGAATGATTGAAGACTAGTTCAAGGACACTGGGACACAGAGACAATTCCACTGGGGTGAAAGTGGATATCGAAAGTTTCTAGTGAACAGGGATAAGGAGGGGTACAGGTTGCACTTCTTGAGTAAACGCCCGAATTCTATTGATCTCTCATTGAGGTTAGGCACCTAATAAAACCGGTTCAAGACCACCATAAAATGTGTGTTGCAAAGAGAAATTAACGAAATGTCCAAAAAATAATTTAAAAATAGGAGAGAAAAAATTGAATCACAAGAGAAAAAAGTTCTTTAAAAGAAAATATATTCCTTTATTGGGAGGTTATTTTACGAAGAAAATTATGGAAATGTTCTTGGTTCCTGGAAAAAAGTTCGCTTTATAGAAAAGTTGGCTTTATAGAAAAATTTGCAATATAGAGTTCGACTATATATATATATAATCTACATTACAATTCAGTATTTATGCAACTTTATTTGCTTGGATATATTTGTTGTAAATTAAATGTAAGAATTAATAGATGGCACTGCAAGTCATATGAGAGTTAAACTTTTTTGGTTGTAGAATCAGTTATATAATGTTATTTGTACTGTTTGTATGTCTTCTGTATGTGTCTTCTAATAAACCAAAATGTCTAAAAGGATGGACTGAATTATTGGAATAATATAAAAATATTATGGATATAATGGTCTAACTGACAAAAGAAGTTAAAGATTTAGGAAATGTAACAATAACCACATGAAATTGATTGCAATGCATAACAAGTTTTCAAATATATTACGAAATTTAAAAAGAAAAAATTACTTAAAATTTTACAGCTTCATTTGGAGTCGACTTTTACTGCTTAACTGAATCTCTAGATTTAACCTACTTTGTACTAAAGCGAGATAATGCTTTTTAACTGCATATGTTACATAACGAGGCAAGAACAGTTTCGCTTGATATCAAGTAAATATCCAGAGAAATTTGTAAAAATTTAACCAAATGAAGGTTTGTGTCATGGATTGTTTTCAAAAGGACAGTCTTTTCAAACTAGATACATTTTTCCTGACGTATCTGCTATTTACTGGTTAAAATGTTTTTAAAGTCATTTTGAAAGTTTATTTATGCCAGCTGTAAGACATGACAGAATATGGGATTCTGTTTAAAATAAATAATTTTTTTCTGAGCGTCCAAGAAATTTATTTAACCTAGAAGTCCTAATATTGTTTTAACCAGATGACACATTACTCGATTATAATTAAACTTGATAAACCAACATAGTACTAGAATATTAGCATTTGCAATGCTGTATACCCATAATGTTACGAATTTCATTGATTTAATGCTAAAATTGAATTCAAACTTACACGTTGTTGTTTAAATCAAATAGATTGATTGAAAATCGCTGTACAAGCTTTTAAAGAATATTGACGTTTGATATATTAGATAGAAATAATTACAATAGTTAATCCTTTGGAAACTCATATTTAACGAAGAACTACATTCTAAATGTACGCATAACTGTTGCAAAATATTTTACCAATGCATTCTAATTTGTTATTTAAATTAATAATTATGGATGCTTTCAAATATTCTGCTAAATATATAGCTATTCTGGTAATTAATAATTCATTAGAAAAATTAAAATTTCATAACTTCCATTTGAAATTATCAAATTAGTATTTCCAGAATTCTAAAACTTCAGGGAAATACGTAATGTAAAAATTTGACACTTATTGCATTGTACGCTGAACAAAATGCAAAACCAAGAAGGACCAGTTATATTACAGCGAAATTTATTTGGCAGATAAAATGTCGTACAAACGATTAAAATTACTGCCTCTTGTGACCTGTGGATGATGACAAAATCAGTAGTTAGTGTAGTCGCCATTGTTGTTGACCATAACCCGCACCATACACATCTCAGCATAGAATCAAAGAGGCTTTTGATGTATCCTTGGGGTATAGCAGTCCATGCAGCTTCCGCATTGCCAAAAGTTGATCCATGAACGTGTCTACTTATTTTAATATCTTATACTTTAAAACTGATTTTAATGACAAATAATCGCAAAAAATAATATTAATCTGGTTGGCGTGGTTGGACGACGTTGGCCTTCCGCACCCTAGGTTGCAGGTTCGAACCTGGCCCATGTCAGAGGATTATCGCGGTAAAGAAAATCGACAGTGGCCATGTCGTATGGTATGCGGCATTAAAGATCTGGGGGTGGCCTGTTTGGCTTCAGTACTCTCGACAAATTAAATCCCAGTAGGGTTCGCATCGTCAGAGGCTCGGAGTGCCTCCCTCTAGGAAGAAAAATGGGCGTCAAATTTACCTATACGATGATTGGTATCCACTTCTCTAACTGGTATCGTACTAAAATAGATACCAGCTTCCCGTGGAATGTATTAGGTCTGCAATGGTAAAGAAACACACACACACCAATCACATCCCATTAGAAATGAAAAAAAACCATTAATCTCTTAACGCTTTAATTAATATTATATAAATACCGTTTTCACACACACATACACACAGGAAATAATTATGGATAATAAACAACTTATGTTTTACACATATGCTTAGCGCGTTGTTGTTAAATACTCTGACATACATGAATCCCCAGTTGCCTAAACGCTTCGTATATTAAGTAATGAAATAGAAAAGAGCGATTGGATGAGGAAAGGAATAAATACAAGACAAATATTTATTTTCCAAAATCATAATTCCTACCTTATTAAGATACGAGGTGCTTCCAATGGGCTCAATTCACGATGGTCACACGATAAAGACAAGCATGTGTTCTCTATTGAATTCAAAGTAGACATCAAACTAATTGTACTTGTTGTTCTATTTGTAAAACTTAGATAAAAATTTCATAACTGGGTTAAAAAATGTTTAGAGTATAATAAAAAATCTCTTCAAAAAGATTTTTAAAATGAAAAAAATCGTATTTTATGCTTTAAGGGTTGAAAATGCATTTTGTATAAATATGTACTTCTAAAGAGAACGATTCTTTCCAAGGAGCAAAACTTGGTTACATCGCAGCGCGTGAACTGCTTAGCTGGAAACATAGCCTATATCACATGCGTCTATGACGTCACCTGAATTTAGCTCATTCATTGGCAGAGCAAAAGTACTGCCGACGGCAAAATTTACTAAGACGGATTTTTTAATTAATTTTCTTCGTTAATTAAGGGGAATGAATTTTGTTTCATTTTGATTGACGGAAGTCCATTCCATTTCAATATTTCATTCTATTCATCTATTTTGATTTTTGAAATAATTTTTAGTCAATTATATTTTTATATCCTTGAATTTAAAAATGCTGATAAAAGCTTTTATTAACAAATTATAAAATAGGAGTCAATATTTATATTTATTACGTAGCAATAGATGTACTTTTTTCTATTGAAGTTTATTGAAATTCTATTCTCCTGAATAAATATCATTTTAATCTATGTACACATATTTAGTGAATTTTTACAGTGAAAATTAAGTAAGAAGGCATTTTTCATGTCATAATTTTGGTAGAAATATAAATGCATCTGTTGATACTTAATTCCTTAATAAAAATGACACATTTAATACAAAACATTTAAAGTCATTCTACTTAAAAAGTTAGAAAAAAATATCTTTAAGCTGTGAAAAGTAAAATTAATTTTCTTGATGTGAAGATTGTTAATTTATAATATTAAAATCAACATTTAATTCATATTTAGCTGCATTAAAAGATGGTAGTGTGATATTGAACATTTTATAAATATTTTAAAATCCATTAATTAAATTTTAAAGAATAATGTACCTCTTGGTAAAACAATAAGGGATCTAAAAATTAATACCTCATACATTAAGGGATATATTAACTTATCTTAAACACTAAGAAAAATCTAGAAAATGTAAAGTATTGAAATTTTTAAATGCATTTTAAAATAATTACTATAGAAAATTCTCAAAATCGAAATATTTATTATGGAAAACGGACAAAAAAAAGTTATTTCTATTTTCTGTGATTACATTTCAAAACTTGACTTTTTCAAGCAATGCATAAATTTCAGTTTATTTTTGTGCATTCTAAATATTAATCAGATTTATTATTGTATTTTTAAAATAAATGGAATTAATATTTTTATTTTATTGTACAGAAGAGAAAATTAGGATTTTTAAAAAGAAAATAATATATATAAGAGTTAAGTAAACTTTATTCTGAATTCGGTCATCTTATTTCTTGGCTGTACAATAAAACAAATATACAGAATGTCCTCGAATGCCATGTGCAGACTTGGAAAGTTAGAATATCGTGAGAAGTCATAATTACAAAAGCATTATCCGGAAGCGGTAGGGGATACTGTACGTTAGCTTGCAATGTCGGCACATGTGGATTCTATATTTCAAGACATAGATAGTGTTCAATAAACATGGATATTATATGAACACCGAGTTGGCGGATATCCACTTCATCTACCACCTAGCCAATGAAAATGGACGTGTTGCTACTCCGGTTGTATGGGGAAAAACCAAATTATCAAACGTTCTCTCTGGTTGCATTAGAGCGTTGCAGGCATGAATCTTTCAGAGCCACGATTGACAGACGACACACCATCTATTCTGAAATGAACCTGGAGGGCACAAATATCCATCGCTGCTATAACGATTAGTGGAACACGCGCCCGGTATTTTTCGAACATGTCTTTCAGTCCGTGTCGCGTTGGTGTCGTGCGCGCATACATTTCATGGCAGCCATTTCAACCACCTCCTGTCATGCTTTAATGCCATACTTTTATTTTATTATTATTATTTTGTAATAAAGCTTTTACATTACTTGCATTCTGTGTTGCTGACCTTACTGTCTTTTGTCTTCTTATCTCAATTTGGGGATTATGTTTCGCCCATGCTTTTCCTATGTAATTATGACTCCTCAGTATGTTCTTTACCTCCCCTCAAATTTGTACGGCATTCGGGGCCACCTTATATTCATTATAACTTAAACAATAAAGTTAATATCGCTTTGGCTCCTTCATTCATCCCACGACGAATTTTGAATTCCAAACATAAAAACAGGGAACATTATGCGTTTATTTGCCCTGTTGTGCTTGAAAATCGTATTTTTGCACGTTAAACAAGCTTCAAACAACTCAATTACAGATCATTTAATGCTTATTTAGAAATATTGTAATAAAAAAAAGACGGTATAAAGAAGGAAAAACAAATAGCATTCATTTAAATCCTTTGGATTTAAATAAGCTTTTATTAATTAATGATAATATATGCCAACAGAGAAAAAAGTCACATGGTGTAGAAATAAGCGTAATCATTTACAAACAATCTGTTTCTTTTAGTGAAGAAAAATTACTGCGTTATAAACTCAACGGTGTCTCATTAGAGAGAAATAAATTTAAAATAACTGCTGAAACATTATTTCGTTTCATCATACAACAAGGAAGAATAAATTAGCTTTATGTTTTTATTTTGCAATTAAGGTGAACTGCAAAACAACCCACTTTTGAATATTCAGAATATTTGAGTATATTTTGGAAATGCTTAGTATTTTTTTAACCCAAAGAAAACCTTTGTTATTTTAATTTTTTAACAAAATTTGATGATAAGTGATATTTTATCTTAATTTTACAATGCGTAGCGTATTTTAATTATTATCTTCTTCTAAAATTAATAAAAGTGTAATTATTTAGAGCTAGTTGTTTTAAGGAGATTTTAATGTTTATACTCTTTAAAGTTAATTTTGTAGGTAGATTAGGGTATATATGACTTTTGAGGACTTTCTATCTAATAGTAGAGTCCATAAGACTTAAAAATATTTGTTGTTTTTTAGTTTTAAACAAATTTTACTTGAGAGCACATTGTTTAAACATTATTAATCTTAATATCACACTTTTGTAAAATGTTCAACAAGAATAATTAACGTATTGCTTTGGACTTTACTCTCTCGCGCTCTCTCAGAATTGTATATAAATCTATAATCTATTTATTATTATGTTATGTAAACAATTCATTTTAACATTCACACAGCTTTGTAGTAATGATATGTCATGTTTATAAAAAGTACTTACAAATACGTAAATATATTTTCTTATACATCAATTTAAATAACATGAAATTAATTTTAACTTAATATCTTAGGACAAAATTTCTCATACAAATTTGCATTTTAAAGCTACTTTGGGTTTTGCTGTTAATTTTTTGAAACGCCACCCTTCCGGTATAGTGGTTGGTGACGCTGACTGTGGTGCCATAGGGTCTGGGTTCGAATCTCGGGTAATACATAGATGTATGTGTTGTAATCCATCTCTTCTTTGTGATATGTGCTTCACGCTTTCTTTTATGTAAGCCCCCATGTGATACTTTGTGGTGCTCAGGGTTATAAATGTTTTCAATAAAAAAACTTTTTTCCCCCAAATCTTTTACCTCAAAGAACATAATAACTAATCCAGTGTAAAAGATATTTTAGTTACACTGGCGTTTACAAATTAAGGATGTTACGTCATCAACGCCATTTGTAATTAAGTTTGTAAAAGTAGTTATAATCAAGAGCTGCACCCCAACACAAGCGGGTGCACGAATAAAATAGGCTTAGCGTTGCTTAAGTTTGATTTTTTATCTTAAAAAGATCACAGCCCACAAAATTATGACGAAACAAAGGAAAACTAAAATCAGTGAACCAGAAAAAAAATGAAAAAACCATTTAACCCGACGCGAGTCGGGGCCAAATTTAAAGAGCACTGAGTCATCTCGGAGCTGACGAAATCTTTAATTCTGTGTTAAAACTGTTGTGTTTGATACCAATGACCTTGTCAGTATTCTCTTATATTACACGGTCTTCCATGAGGAACTAAAATGTCTTTGTCTTATATCTCCTTCTATTTTGGGAGTAGCAGAAACGTTCTTACAATCTTAAGCTTTTCCTGATTTTTCAGCGCGACCATTTTTTGTTCCAAAAATATTTTTGATGAACATGCTACATTTTCTCCTAAGAACGACTTTTGCAGTTTTGATTGCTGTGGTGGCCGCAACTGATTATGGCTTGTAAAAATGAAAGTGAATAAATAGAATATAAAATGTAAATGCGCAGAATATAATGAAAAAATAGGCATGTGTGCGATCTCTATTCGTTGAAGTTGAAACTGATCAAGCGAGGAAAAACCTGATAGAAATAATGGATAGCAAAAAGTAAATTTAAGAAAGTAATGAACATGAAACTTTTTGAGTGTGAAATTTTCAAATGCTATCTAAAGAACTTCATTAAATAAATAAATAAATAAATAAATAAATAAAAATATGAAGCCATCAGTGTATCACAAGACACACAGTGCCTTGTCAAAAGACACAAGCAAGAAAAGTCAACACATGCTATTTGTCGATCATCAAGGACAATAAAGCTACAATAACCTGATCAAAAATATGACAGTTTTGCCTTAAAATTATCATTCCTGTAACGTTCGCGAAAATTGGTGTCTTTTATTAAAGTCACACACATTTGAAATATTTTAGTTCCTTTTGATTGGAATTTTTTCTCGAATTATAAACATTAAAAAACCAATCAATCTGTCGAAAGTCTTCCGATTTTTACTTATAAACAAAATTAGCCTGTGTTCCTATCTTCTACAACCAACCAGTAAAACAAAATGAACAAAGCAATTTATTTCAATTTCTATTATTTTTGTTCAATTCCAGTTATTACCTTAAATCCTTGAAAGAAGTATAATTTATGGAACAGAGCAAAATTAAAAGGAAGTTATGTAATAAAATAATCGAATACTGGACAAATACATATTAGCAAAGAACTTATAAAAATGATGCAGTTAAAACAGAAAAATCTACGCTATGTCCTCTTATATGTTTTTGATATTTAATAAAACATATAAGAGGAGGATATATCAATAAAGAGTTTTATCAAATTTCCATACATCTCTTGTATTTTTAATCAGCAAAAGTGGCTAAAAATGGAAACATTTTGGAAAAAATTGTCTTTTTCTTGGCGGAGGTGTTGTGACGGGGGCTTTACGTAAGCTTTCCAACTGAAAAAATAATCCTTTTGGGAATCTTTGGGCCCAATCGCGTTATTCACAGCCATCCCCTCTCAGAAAAGAAGCCATGAGATACAAATTAGTTAGTGTATATATATATATATATATACATGGTTAAGTTTAATAATCGTAGATCAAAAGGGAAGCCGCTGAAAGCAGTTCTAATACTGTAAAATTAGAATTACGCCGCGTGACTAAAGACAGTTTTTTACAACTAGAATAAATCAGTGAGTTTTAAAATTATTAAGATAGGATTGATTAAAGTTAAGCTATTCGGATTTCGCATGCTTATTCCCATAAGGTTGTTGCTCTTTATATCCAATCGAGGTTCCGCTTATATATGACGTTTACTCGGAATATTATCTTAGATAATAATGAATTAAGATTTATCATGGAGAGTCTTGGTCATCCATCTCTCCTCCTACAGACTTAGGTCGACAAGATGATGAGGAAGCGTCTGCAGCGGGCAGATAGATCATTACAGTGTTAACGAGAGTTTTATACAATAAAATATTTCACTTTACACTTATTTCTTCTAAATTACTTATAAGGATAAAATACTGTAATTTTTACTTGCAGTATTTTTGTACAGCGTACTTTAAGGTATCGACTACCTAAAACGTTTTCAAAAAGAGTTAACAAATTTCTTTTCTGATTTTTTATTTTATAGACCATCTTATTAGCTTAATAAAATACCAGGGTTTTTATTTTCTATTCACTAGAACAAAAACTACAAGTGTTTTAATAAAAGAAGATGTCATAACTTTACACAAGATGTCAAACATTAAAATGCGTTTTACTCGAAATGAGTTTTTTTCTTCGAAAAACTCAAACGGGGACAGCGATTGCTGAAAAAGTTTTAAAACTAATTTGCTGAAATTTTTTGTGAATGTTTTGTATAACAGTAAAAGTGTTTTGACCTTGAATTTATCAATAACTGTTTTATTTCAAAATTTACAGTCCTTTATGTGAATATAATCACTGGGCGCGGCAATTTCATATAACAACTAAGATAGCGTGCTCTAGTTTTTGTAAAATTAAAATATTTATTATCCTCTGAAGGTCACTTCAAACATGAATATTAAAGTAGCACATTAAAATTGAAAAAGTGAAAATTTGTTCAAAACATTTTGGTTCAGAGTGGGCCCCATTTATGTAATTTTTTGTACATTTTCATCAGTTTTTTCCCATTTTAATAATAAAAATTTTTTTTTCTGTTTCCAATTTTACGATTTTTCCTTAAAATATATTAAATAGATCTAAAAATCACAAAAAAATCCCCATATCTCCATTCTTTCAAAAACAAGTTGTCGCAAGTAGTCGGATACCTTAAACATGTCTATTATTATTGCTGTCAGATATAAATTGGATATACGAGACTTAAGATTTCTTTAAGACTAAGATTAAGTTTAAGATTTCTTTAAGGATTCTGCTTTTTTAAAGAACACTTTGAAGCTGCCATGTACAATTCTGGCTCTATGTCACGCGCATAAAAACGAAGCCAAGTTTTGGTGGGAATACGTCAACTTAGAAAGAAATTCTAAGGAATTCTTGTGTCATTTTTTCTTTTTCTTCTACTTTTTAGTCTTCTTTCGTTATTTCTTTTTTCTTGTGGTTTACATTAAAACGAAGGAGTAAATATTTGCATGAGCTGGCCCAATATTGATTCGTCTTTTTAGTACAGACTCTTTTCTAGACATGATTTTATCGGTTTTTATATTAAATTTGAGCTTATTTTATAAACGGATTGCTGTATGCACGTATCTGTTTACCATGATTTATTATTTTCTTACCATTTTTCCTTTTTGTAGGAATTTTATTGAGATATTAAATTACTATGAATACAAAGGGAATAAAATTTCCTCGGAAATAATATATGTCTATATTTTCTCTAATATACTTTTATGTACCGTTTTTTAAAGATCAATGAAATATATGACATTTTGCATCAGGTCTGTAATGTACTAAACTTTTGAATCATAGAAATAGAATTGACTCTGTTTTTTTAATAAAATGTTTGATATACTTATGTTGATTTATTTTTTATCTCGACATAGTAGGAATTGCAATGTCTTTCTAATAAGTTGTCTCACAGAGCCATCATTAAATTTTAAATTCTTGACAAAAAATCATATTTATTTAATATTCCATTCCAAATTTCATCTATCAAATATTTCTTAAATAGTTTGAAGATAAAATGGAGTTTATTATTTCGAAAGAAAGATTTCCATTCATCAAAATAGACTGCAGTATCTTCTCTAGAAGACCAGCTTTGGATCTCATACATGAATTCACACCTTTTAAAGAAAGTGTACCCTTGTAACGGCATGAAGAGACTATATAATGTTTGACTGTCTAACATCTGGAAATGTATAGACAGGAAACATCATATTTCTGAGCTCGAACTACCTAACATGAACATCCATCAAAAAATGTTTTGCAATTTCTAACTTGGAATACATGGACTTTTCAATATATAGACCACAGAGATCGACAACCTATAACACGCGTGTCACATGTGACATCCGGTACAATTTTACAGTGGCACTCTGCACTGCTCAACAAATTTTTTAATTTTTGAATGTATGGAAGTTGATAAATTTGTAATGAATGGACCTTATATAAGAGAAACATCTTCAGAATTATTGAAATTTACAAATTGCAAAAAAATCTGAAAAATGACTCTAAAGCAGTGCTTCTCAAAGTTTCAATATTCGCGACCCAATATGCAATCATAATTTTCATCGCGCACCCCTCATTTAATAACAATGTATTGAACTCAATAACGCTATACTTGTTGATGCTAAAACTACGATATGACTTTAAGAGCCACTGGAACATATAAATGTCTCTCTCAGCGAAAGCGTTTATTTCCCCGGACGTATATATACGTCTTTTCCAAGTACGATCTTTTCTGTGCAATGCTATCCATAAAATTATTTCGAAGGCTTCGGAATGCAATAAAAGGAACTTTACAATGTTTGCAAAGGATTTACTTATTTCAGATTATTTGCACCTTTATTCTTTTCCCCTTCCCCCAATACACCACATAAACGCACCTACGTGGAAAACGGTTGGCATTGGGAAGCGAATCACGTAACTGTTAATCGCCAGTTAAAGGATTTATTATATACCGTGCAAATTATTATAGTAAGATCCATGGTAATTATTAAATTTGCTCTCAATATTGTTAAATTATTTATAAAATACATTGTGTTGCACTGATACATTTATAAGTGTTATATATCAGTGTAAATGTGTATGTTAATTTTTATTATGTCGGAATGTATTTTGTTTGTTTACTTTCAGTAAATTTAATAATCTTCTAAATAATCTTTTGTTTTCGACTTTTCAATATGCTCACGCCCTCCTCATAGAGTTGTCATGCCCACCAAGGGGGGGCGCGCCCCACAGTTTGAGAAACGCTGCTCTAAAGATAAATTTACAGCTAATTTGTAAATTTCTGAATGCCATTGCTGGAGAGATTTAATTGTTTGAAGAGAGAAAAATGCACGAACTCTGATTTCCGCTTTTGGTTTTATGTATCTAAGTAAATAAAAAAAATCTTTTCTCATGTGCAAAATATTTCGACACCACAAAGAAATTGCTTAACTGAATTCTCAGAATACGCCATGAAAATGTAAAATTTTGAATAAGAAAAGCGTAGACTTGCAGAGTTAGTTTTATTTATAAACTTAAGAATAGAAAAAAATATCAAAAATGCATAATTTTAATGCATTAAAATATTTAAACAAAAATAATAAATTTAGTTCATGTAATTAATAATTACTTTAAATAAATTTCCTTTAAAAGAACGAGGAAATAATCAATCTTTGAAATCTGTAGAGATTATATATAATTGTTTGTGTGTTTTCTGAGACTGCTCTTCATCTCAGGAATATCAAACTGTGATTGTGTGCAAAACCCACAGTCTCAAAAATGAATTAATAGTCGTTAATTGCTTGAATGTTAAATAAAAAATATTAGTAAAATTAAATTTTAAATAAAGCATTTTTGGTTAAAAATGTTCTCAGACAATTTAAGCTAAAATAATATTTTAAACCATTGTTAATTTATTCAAATATTAAATACTTATAAAAAAAAGGAATACTTTTTTTTTCGTTTTGTCTGGTTCGCTTACTCGTTTCGTTTCGTTTTTTTTTTTTTTGTCTGTGTTTATACAATTTATAATTGCATAATCACATAATCACAACAGTTAAGAAGACAATTTTAAATGTAACTCTTATTATCATATTGCAATAAAATAAATAATGTACAATATTTCGTATTTTATTCAATGTCTTTGAAAGAAACAATTTTATTTAATTTGCTTTCAGGCGAATATTTTCTATTAAACTTCCCCAATGACACTGAATAAGTGAGATTAAATTTTTTCGAAGAAGTAAGGTTAATTAATGTATGCGATACGTTATTTCATATCCAATCAACTTTTTAAGTGAGTGTAGATAAAATGTAAATCAGAATGTAAATATTTGACCTTTAGGAATAGGAATGATGAAATGGTGCATCAATGAGTCTTTTACATGAATAAGAAAAAAAAAAAATAACATTTTTCAAAATTCGGATTGTAATAACTAATGTAGAAAAAATTTCATTGATAATCTTATTAATTTATACCAAATATAATCATAATAAATATTAATAAAAGTAATAATGACGATAATATTTCTTATTTAATTAAGAAAATCAATTTTAATGTCAGTCTGGCTTGTGTGAATATTTGTATTGTAGAACTGTGGAATAAATTAAGTTAGTTAAAATTAACGCTAAATCTTATACATTTTTCAACAATGCTACCCAGTACATAGACATATACACTAAAAGAATTATTACTTTTTTCTTATGAAAAGGTATTATTTATTTCCCATTTTTTAAAATTAAAAATGCAAGAAATTAATTTAATTTGTAAAATTTATCTCCCTTTTCTGAAAAAAAAAAACCGTTTAGTTGTTTGAAAAATAGTTATCAAATTTTCTTTAAAATTCGTTTGCGTTAAACATTTCTTTTTGTAAATATTTTTTAAAATATTTAACATAAGTTGAGATTGATAATTAAATATCTAATTAATAATGTATTTTACATCTTATGAAAGAAAAATGAGACCTATCTTCACCAAGAAATACTATTTGTTGTAGATCTGAAATTTTTTTTGTAAGATTGAGTTTTTATAAGGTTCTAAATTAATGGAATATGGAGCTCAGATCATATTAGAGCTTTTAAAAATAACTTTCTTCTTGGTTCTATATTCAAAGTCACCATTATTAACTAAAGAGTTCTATTTCAACTAATACATCATAAATCGACGCGTATATAAGTTAATGTTTAAAGTATTCAATATTTTCAATCAACAGTATTAATAATTGTGCATGAAATACAATCAATGCATATATCTCTCTTTATATATATACAAAAAAGAATTTCGTGATGCTGTAATAAATTTATTTATGGTTGCCAAGTCTCAAAAAATAGTTGCCAGAATGGTCATTTGCTTTTAATAAAAGTTGTTTTTAAAGAGGCACTAAATTAAAATACAACTTTAAATGTAGGGATGAAGACTTGAAATTTACTTCTTTCCTGCTTACAATATACTGAAAAAAAAACAGAGCGACATAATACACATATAAGTTACAGTTTAATAATTTGAGCATTGAGTGAGCATTTGTAAAATTTTTACAACGGGGGTTAGTAGTATGCTGTTAGGCGCATAGGCCCCCCCTCAGTAAGTATAATGTGTTAAGAAATGTGTAATAGAGTATTTGAATTTGTTAGTACTGAGTAAGTTCCTTGAACTATTAAACCGTTGAAGGCTGGGATAGCTGAATAGGCATTGGTTACGAGTTCACAGTTGGCAGGGTTTCTGTAAAGTCATGGATTGAAGGCCCTTCGTGTAGAGAGACTAAAGGCCGTATCACACGTATTTTTTCATGCAATTTTTCGTCCAATTTTTTGGACGAATCTGAGAAGGGTTGCCGTAAATAAAACGGCACGCTCTGAACGTCAGCCGCGCGCTCTATCTCCACATTGAAAAATTACTCGCCCGATTTTCTGCTTCGTAAAATGAACATCAACATTATTTCTTTCATTTCGCTTGCGCAATTGTTGATGGGTGTAAACTAAAAATAGAGCACCATTCTGGCCCAAATGTGTATACGCCGTTAAAATATTATACACCATTAAATATTATACGGCATATCTGAGAGTGTTAGACGAAACCGGAGCCCGCCATCTTGTTTTATGACGTAGGGCGCCGAAGAACCCCATTGGCTGGAATTTCAAGCAATTTTATTTGGAACAACTTTTGAGAGCTCGCTGGCAAAAATTATTCTAAAGCGGTTGCTATGGCAACTGAGTAAAAATTGCACGAATTGAACGAAAAATTGTTTGAAACGTGTACGTGTGTGATACGACCTTAATACACGTTAAATGTGGAGAGGCTCGAAATCCTCATGTTAGTGTGGTTGGAAAATGTTTGCGATTATACGTATTCTTTTTTTTTAGTCACTGGACTGTGTTTCAAAGCAATGAGGTCCACTCTGGTAGAATTTATCTTATTTAATTTAAAATATATAATACAGTTTTTAAGATGGATGTATCCACAATTGGATTTTTTTGTCTTTTTTGTAGTAAATAATAAGGTTAAAATATGTATATACCGTCTCTCTCTCTCAGTCTGACTTCAATACTCCTCTTCCATGATATATATATACAAACAAATAATAAATCATTTTAAGTCTAATTAAAAATGAATTCTCTTTATACCAACATTTATATATTTTTTGGATCAAAGCCAGTAAGGAACATTATTTATAAAGCCATTACAGGTTACTGTGCTAAACTTAAAATTTCAGATGGTAGGGCCTCTTTCAGTTGACTATAAAACTTTTAAAAAGAATATTTCTTGATGACTTGAGAATTTCTTTCGACTAATTATAATAAAGGTATATAGGTTTCCCTTTTCCTTTAATCATTGCTGGTCCTCTGGATACGGTATAAGTTATTTTTTTCTTCACTGCTAATAATTTCCCCCTAATTTTAGAGTTTAATTTCCTAATTAATCGAAGGTTTACTTATAATAAATTTATCATATATATTGCTAAGATTTCGCCTTTATTTTTCTAGCTTGGATTATGTGTTTGGATCAATGAATCTGGTAATAACTTGTTTATTGTTCTTCCATTCTTTGTGATATAAGCATTTTCGAAGGCATCTGATTACTACATCTAAATTACTTTTTTATTTATAATGGATTTAGAGTTTTATCCATTATATTTCATATAGGATTTCACTCTGTGCTGTAAACAGAAAGAAGAAAGATTAGCCAGCCATAAAACTGATTAAGTTATCCGACTACGTTTGGAACCGGGATTTTAAAAAAAGTGCATAAATGGATAATTTTCATGCTATTTAGTGTCTCTTAGATTAGAATACATGTATAAAATAGTTTTAAGGACACATTTTGAAAAAAAAAATTATTTAAATACAATATTTCGGCAAAAAATTAACTTAGAATAACCTTTTTTCAAAATGTTCTCCTTTTGTAAAAAATGCTTCTATTATAATAATATTTTGCCTGTATATAGTTCAGACCTCTGTACAGAGGTTCAACTAAGGACTTTGACAAATTCACATTATTTTCAGAGTTACAACCAATTGAAATAATTATTGGCGTTTTTTTCTTAAAATGTCTCCCCTCTGTTGTCGTAAAACATGGATAAACCCACTTCTAAGTTATATATTTCAAAAATTCTAGTTGAGCCTCTGTACAGAGGTCTAAGCTAACAACAGGCGAAATATTATTATAATAGAAGCATTTTTCACAAAAAGAGAATATTTTGAAAATGGGTCATTCTACGTTCATTTTTTGTCAAAATAGTGTACTTAAATAATTTTTTATTGTATGATACTATTCTTAAAACCATTTTATATACATTTTTTAATCTAAGTGACGCTAAATATAAATATTATCCATTCACACGCTTTTGCAAAATCACAGTTCCAAACGCAGTCGGCTCTTTGTAACTGATAAAATCAACCAAATAGAGCCCTCATTTTTGCAGCACCAGGGCCTTTGAATGCCTAGCTACACCACTGCTACTACTATCCCTACCATCGCGTACTACTAAGATAATGTTGATGAAATTTATGTCGTTGTTTAATCATTTCCTTCTGCATCCATCGATTATAGATGTAAAAATGATTACATCCGTCTAATCACCAATTTCTTAGAAGAATAATCTGCATTCTCTATCAGAAACAATTCTTCGGTTGGACATAGAAATGTTCTTGACTTGAGAATTGCGTATTTTTACCATGTTTTTATTAACTCACTTTCTTGTTTTATCTGTCAGGCATTGTCAACACTACAGAATGATTGAAGACTAGTTCAAGGACACTGGGACACAGAGACAATTCCACTGGGGTGAAAGTGGATATCGAAAGTTTCTAGTGAACAGGGATAAGGAGGGGTACAGGTTGCACTTCTTGAGTAAACGCCCGAATTCTATTGATCTCTCATTGAGGTTAGGCACCTAATAAAACCGGTTCAAGACCACCATAAAATGTGTGTTGCAAAGAGAAATTAACGAAATGTCCAAAAAATAATTTAAAAATAGGAGAGAAAAAATTGAATCACAAGAGAAAAAAGTTCTTTAAAAGAAAATATATTCCTTTATTGGGAGGTTATTTTACGAAGAAAATTATGGAAATGTTCTTGGTTCCTGGAAAAAAGTTCGCTTTATAGAAAAGTTGGCTTTATAGAAAAATTTGCAATATAGAGTTCGACTATATATATATATAATCTACATTACAATTCAGTATTTATGCAACTTTATTTGCTTGGATATATTTGTTGTAAATTAAATGTAAGAATTAATAGATGGCACTGCAAGTCATATGAGAGTTAAACTTTTTTGGTTGTAGAATCAGTTATATAATGTTATTTGTACTGTTTGTATGTCTTCTGTATGTGTCTTCTAATAAACCAAAATGTCTAAAAGGATGGACTGAATTATTGGAATAATATAAAAATATTATGGATATAATGGTCTAACTGACAAAAGAAGTTAAAGATTTAGGAAATGTAACAATAACCACATGAAATTGATTGCAATGCATAACAAGTTTTCAAATATATTACGAAATTTAAAAAGAAAAAATTACTTAAAATTTTACAGCTTCATTTGGAGTCGACTTTTACTGCTTAACTGAATCTCTAGATTTAACCTACTTTGTACTAAAGCGAGATAATGCTTTTTAACTGCATATGTTACATAACGAGGCAAGAACAGTTTCGCTTGATATCAAGTAAATATCCAGAGAAATTTGTAAAAATTTAACCAAATGAAGGTTTGTGTCATGGATTGTTTTCAAAAGGACAGTCTTTTCAAACTAGATACATTTTTCCTGACGTATCTGCTATTTACTGGTTAAAATGTTTTTAAAGTCATTTTGAAAGTTTATTTATGCCAGCTGTAAGACATGACAGAATATGGGATTCTGTTTAAAATAAATAATTTTTTTCTGAGCGTCCAAGAAATTTATTTAACCTAGAAGTCCTAATATTGTTTTAACCAGATGACACATTACTCGATTATAATTAAACTTGATAAACCAACATAGTACTAGAATATTAGCATTTGCAATGCTGTATACCCATAATGTTACGAATTTCATTGATTTAATGCTAAAATTGAATTCAAACTTACGTTGTTGTTTAAATCAAATAGATTGATTGAAAATCGCTGTACAAGCTTTTAAAGAATATTGACGTTTGATATATTAGATAGAAATAATTACAATAGTTAATCCTTTGGAAACTCATATTTAACGAAGAACTACATTCTAAATGTACGCATAACTGTTGCAAAATATTTTACCAATGCATTCTAATTTGTTATTTAAATTAATAATTATGGATGCTTTCAAATATTCTGCTAAATATATAGCTATTCTGGTAATTAATAATTCATTAGAAAAATTAAAATTTCATAACTTCCATTTGAAATTATCAAATTAGTATTTCCAGAATTCTAAAACTTCAGGGAAATACGTAATGTAAAAATTTGACACTTATTGCATTGTACGCTGAACAAAATGCAAAACCAAGAAGGACCAGTTATATTACAGCGAAATTTATTTGGCAGATAAAATGTCGTACAAACGATTAAAATTACTGCCTCTTGTGACCTGTGGATGATGACAAAATCAGTAGTTAGTGTAGTCGCCATTGTTGTTGACCATAACCCGCACCATACACATCTCAGCATAGAATCAAAGAGGCTTTTGATGTATCCTTGGGGTATAGCAGTCCATGCAGCTTCCGCATTGCCAAAAGTTGATCCATGAACGTGTCTACTTATTTTAATATCTTATACTTTAAAACTGATTTTAATGACAAATAATCGCAAAAAATAATATTAATCTGGTTGGCGTGGTTGGACGACGTTGGCCTTCCGCACCCTAGGTTGCAGGTTCGAACCTGGCCCATGTCAGAGGATTATCGCGGTAAAGAAAATCGACAGTGGCCATGTCGTATGGTATGCGGCATTAAAGATCTGGGGGTGGCCTGTTTGGCTTCAGTACTCTCGACAAATTAAATCCCAGTAGGGTTCGCATCGTCAGAGGCTCGGAGTGCCTCCCTCTAGGAAGAAAAATGGGCGTCAAATTTACCTATACGATGATTGGTATCCACTTCTCTAACTGGTATCGTACTAAAATAGATACCAGCTTCCCGTGGAATGTATTAGGTCTGCAATGGTAAAGAAACACACACACACCAATCACATCCCATTAGAAATGAAAAAAAACCATTAATCTCTTAACGCTTTAATTAATATTATATAAATACCGTTTTCACACACACATACACACAGGAAATAATTATGGATAATAAACAACTTATGTTTTACACATATGCTTAGCGCGTTGTTGTTAAATACTCTGACATACATGAATCCCCAGTTGCCTAAACGCTTCGTATATTAAGTAATGAAATAGAAAAGAGCGATTGGATGAGGAAAGGAATAAATACAAGACAAATATTTATTTTCCAAAATCATAATTCCTACCTTATTAAGATACGAGGTGCTTCCAATGGGCTCAATTCACGATGGTCACACGATAAAGACAAGCATGTGTTCTCTATTGAATTCAAAGTAGACATCAAACTAATTGTACTTGTTGTTCTATTTGTAAAACTTAGATAAAAATTTCATAACTGGGTTAAAAAATGTTTAGAGTATAATAAAAAATCTCTTCAAAAAGATTTTTAAAATGAAAAAAATCGTATTTTATGCTTTAAGGGTTGAAAATGCATTTTGTATAAATATGTACTTCTAAAGAGAACGATTCTTTCCAAGGAGCAAAACTTGGTTACATCGCAGCGCGTGAACTGCTTAGCTGGAAACATAGCCTATATCACATGCGTCTATGACGTCACCTGAATTTAGCTCATTCATTGGCAGAGCAAAAGTACTGCCGACGGCAAAATTTACTAAGACGGATTTTTTAATTAATTTTCTTCGTTAATTAAGGGGAATGAATTTTGTTTCATTTTGATTGACGGAAGTCCATTCCATTTCAATATTTCATTCTATTATAGCGTGTGGCATTTGTAAAATAAAAATAAATACTTCTTCATATGCCATTTATATGTATTTATTTATTGTGGTTGTAAGAACAGTTGTTCACTAGTAGCATGCATTAATATTAAAAAATATTATTCATGAACATTTTTTTAAATTTCATTTACTTATTCATTTTTATTCTTCTTAAGGTATCCGACTACGTTCAGAACCGGGATTTTAAAAAAGCGCATAAATGGACAATTTTCATGATATTTAGTGTCACTTAGATTGAAATACATATATAAAATGGTTTTAAGGATATTTTGATAAGAAAAAATAATTTAAATACAATATTTCTGCAAAAAAGTAACTTAGAATAACCTTTTTTCAAAATGTTCCCCTTTTGTGAAAAATGCTTCTCTTATAATAATATTTTGCCTGTATATAGCCCAGACCTCTGTACAGAGGCTCAACCATGAATTTTGAAAAATTCACATTATTTTAAGAGTTACAACCCATTGAAATAATTATCGGTGTTCTTTTCTTAAAATTTCTCCCCTCTGTTGTCGTATAAAACATGGATAAACCCACTTCTGTTACATATTTCAAAATTCTAGTTGAGCCTCTGAACAGAGGTCTGAGCTATTTACAGGCAAAATATCATTATAATAGAAGCATTTTTCACAAAAGGAGAATATTTTGAAAATGGGTCATTCTATGTTCATTTTTTGTCAAAATATTGTACTTAAATTTTTTTTATTGTAATACTATTCTTAAAACAATTTTATATACGTTTTCTAATCTAAGTGACACTAAATATCATAAATATTATCCATTTATTCGCTTTTTCAAAATCACGGTTCAGAACGTAGTCGGATAACTTAAAACGTCAGGCTTAAACTTGCATTAACCATCTTTCTCTGGAAGTATACAATGATCTGCACTAATGCATTTAAGATGTTTTTCTTTTTTTCTGAAAATAATTCTACCATTATAAAAAAAGTAACTTTGAACTTTCCTATCACACACACACACACACACACACACACACACACACACACACACACACACACACACACACACACACACACACACACACACACACACACACACACACACACACACACACACACACACACACACACACACACACACACACACACACACATTTCGTTATTTCATTTATAGCTAAGAAATTATTCTATAAGTAAGAGATAAATTATTTTGCTTCATAAATAATTAAATGTATCTTTTATCACTGATATCTCATTTTTTTCGAAATTTCTCATCTATAATAAAAACAAGAATTCCCCCTTCTGAAGTTCTAAGAACATTTTTCCTGCTTCGATTTTCATTCTTATCACTATCGGCAGAGCTCTATTCTTTTTTTCCCCAAACTATTTCTAAATTCAATTCATTCCCACAATATATGTATACAGAGGGAGAGAATAGAGAGTATGTGGAATTCTGCTCTCCAGTTGTTCTAGAACTTTATAGAACTGGTATTTTGAAAACAAGACAAGTTTGAAGGGTCTGCTTTTATATGACTTTTTCCTTCCCTGCCCTTACAATAAATCAAGCATTGGCAATTGCTCTGTGAGTCATTGAGGGTGAGTCAAATATTCTTTTCTACCATATAAAAAATCTAGGAACGGGGGGAATGCTCATATTTTTTAAGAAAAGAAATCGTGACGTAGGGGTTTTGATACGCATAGAAATCAGTTCAGGGAGGAATTCTTCGTGTTGGAAACCATACAATTTTTAAAAAGCGACATTGTAACACTTCCTGGTAAACTAACCCAAGCTTTGGCAAAGCAAGCAGTGAAAATTTTTGTTTCGAGGAGGCATACAGATGAAAGCAGTTTCTTAAAAATGACTTTTAATAATAATCAAAGATAAAGTTAACGTGCTCGTCACTGGAGCGATCAAAAACTAAAAGTTGACTAATAAAATTTTAGTTAAAAAAATCAACTTTAAAAGACATC
>BMAV01022729.1:0-46127 GCA_019973955.1 Trichonephila inaurata madagascariensis
AAATGTATAAACACTGGAAAGATGGTATGTAATCTTCACAAGCTTCATCATGCTTTCAAAGGACTTTAAGATTTTTCCCTACAATAATCCTTCCTTAAACTGATCGAGCAACCATTTCAGCAAAGTAAGACATTTTAGAAAGTAAAATGTAAATGTTTAAGAACAAAATAATCACAAGTTTCAGTGGTAAACATATGACTCGTTAGTCATGTGCCAAAGGAAGCATGTGGTCGTGACGTCACATGAATTTAGTCCATTGTTAAACAAAAAGATAGTCTCATCGCCTTTTAGATATTAGATGTAAGCTGAATAGTGCGATTAAGTAATGGTTTCCTAGCGGCCGTGGATTCTTTTCGTGTCCGTAACATCTGAGGGATGGCGTCACAAAAAGGCGGCTGTCTCTTAACTTTGTCAGTGGTTTCCTCGGTCCCTACGATTAAGCGTCGTAACTGTAAACGGTATTGTAAAGCAAATTACAGACTGCTGAAAATGGATGATTTAGATGTAGCGTTGGTAATGTATTTGGAAGATGAGCAATCATCTGAAAGGGCGGTTTAAAATAGGTCTTCTGAAGGATTTTTCCCAAAATTTTTTGTGCATACCATCTCCACTGCAATGAGAAAAATTCAGACAATACTTTAGTTTTGGCGCCAGTATTTTTTTGATTATGTTTTAAATAATAAAAACAGGATGAATTAACATCAAAACCGTCAACAGGCACAAAAAGCCTATATGCCCAGAAGAAAAGTTATGCATTCTTGTGAGGTAAGTTCAATTAATCAAGATGTAATATTTTCTGTGTTTCATTGATATATATATTTAATGTCATTTTTTAAATCACAGTTTTATAGTTTGTAGCAAGATTTTAATAAAGAAATGTTTTTAATCAGCACATATTTAAATACAAAATAAGAAAAGACAAGTAAAAATTAAAGAATTTTTATAATCTATTATTAAGTCTAGTTATATTAAGTTACATATATTTAAAAGAAATAGAGAAAATAAAAAACTCATTTGTACTTAATATGTGCTTACATTTAAAACTCAATTTAAATTATATTATTAATTTGGAAAAATGACAAAAAATGATATTTTTATTTAGTATAATATCACATAATTTTTGTTTTATTTTTTTCTATTTGGGGGCCCGGTCCTGTATATTGTATAAGACATTGATTTCTAAAATCTTTTAAAAATTTCATCCTCTTCAAAAGTCCAGAAAATTTTGGGCCCTCTTTTTTTTGCCACCACTGGGTGGCTTCGGAACTTTTGCTTTTTATGGCGATTGCGACCTGCTACTTTACATTCGGCCCCCATCCACGCTCTGGCGGGGGGCCGTGGTAAAATTTCGGTTTTGGTTTTGCCTTTCCCGGGGGGATTGACCCTACCCCCCTAAAAAACCCCCCAGTGCGGCGATCCCGTTAAATCTGCGGGGCTGAAGCGTCTTCGGTGGTGTGGTAGTTGGAGGGTGCCAGAAAGGGGTGGTTCCGTCCTTGCCCTTTAAAATTATGTGGGCGTGCCAAAACTCGTGTAGCTGAACAGTCGGCGTTAATATTCAATCCCCCACACCTTTTTAAAACCACACCTATCTATTTACAAGGCAGCGTTTTAGCGGCGTCATCTTAATTTTGAGCGGCAAAACGGGGCCTCTACCTAGGAAACCACACTTTGGGGTCGTTCCTATGGGGCGGTCCGCGTGTTTCCGTGACGCTTGATCACATGATTGGAAGTCATCGGGGAGGCGTGACTTCCGCAACAATAGATATATAAACGAAAGTTATATTTTAGATTCCCTCTTTTAATATCTCGATACTTCGATATTCACTCTATTACTAGCGGATTTTTTAGGTGGATGAAGGCATGTGGTATTGGCTCAGAAGTGTTGTTTTTTGCAACGTTGTGTCTAGAATGTTCGGAAGCTTTTTTTTTAAATGAATTCTCAACTGCACTATGGAAAAACTGCTAATCAATAAAGAATTTTCCGATGGCATACATAGAAATTATTCAGGTTGTTTATCTTCACTGTATAACTCTGTTGCCACATAGTTGTGGCAAACAAGAATAACAAACATCCATACATACAAACTTTCATGTTGATAATATAAGTAAGGATATGTAAGTGTAAAAAAAAAAATTATGTATGTTTAATCAAATGATCAGAAAAAAAAAATCATTTCAATAGCTATCTGTAAGATTTTTTAATTCAATATTTATAAATAATGAGGGGAGGTAGAGGGAAAATAGCTCTACACTCCAAAAAAAGCCACTGTAACACCAGGCTATAGAGATAAAAGAAATGTGCCTGACAATGGGAAGATTTGGAAAAATTTGAAAAAAAGGGGAAATTTTGACATTAAAATAAAAACCTTAAAACGGAAGTGCGAGAGCTAAGGAAATTTTCATGACAATATGTTATACATTCAAAAAAAGTTCTGCAAAACGGGGGTAAATGAATGGGGGAAAACAAATATTTGAAAAAAAAAAATTTTTGGGGGCAAGATTATGAATCACTCACATTTATGCGTGTCCGCCGGGGCTGGGATCATGAAGGGAAAAGGGGGAAATTAACAGGGAAAATTAAAATTATACACGGTAAAAACCCCGTGCCACACCGGCCTACCGGGGTGAAAAAAAAAAAAGGCAAAATAATTTTGAAAAATTTTGGGAAGCCCTGATTTTTGTAAAGGGGAAGGAAAATTTATAAAAATAGAAAGCCCTTCCCCCCCCCGGCTGTATTAATCATATTTATTTAAAATTTTTCACAAACCTCCCCATTTGACTTTCCCAAAAATAAATTTAAATTTCCATGTTATATAAATTTCCTCTTTCCTTCGGCGAACAATTTAGTGGGGGTGTGTATGCGTCGATCGCGGGGTGCTAAATTTAAAATTCCCCTTTTTAAAAATTTTTTTTGACTTCCTTTCACTGTCAGACCAGTTTTTTTTCCTTCTTTCCCCCTGTGTTGCATGAACATTTTTGGTGGGGGGAAGTGAATATTAGCGTTACTGTTTAGCCCAGGGGGGCTTTGGCGGGACCCGTTTTTGAACCGGTCAATGGCGTGGGGGGACCTGACTTTCACCCCTTTCTCCCCACCACCCCGGAGGGCGTTTTAGCTCTCGACAGATTTAACTGCTTCCCCCGGGGGGTCTTTAGTGGTGCTGGGCGAACTCTGACATCCTGCCATGGTCGATACCTTAACCACTGGGCTACCGCCCCAATGAAAATTTTTAATTTTTAACATATTGTCATAAATTCCTCTTCTCCTCTAGCTTGGATTTTGCTTTATGTTTCTATATTAACATCATTACCTTTTTCAAAATTTCTTCCACATCTTTCCATAGTCAGACACTATTCTTTTATCTCTCTATAGCCTGGCATTACAGTGGCTTTTTGTGTGAAATTTTCCCCCTCCTCCCCCTTATTTTTTAAAAGAATTAAAAAAACTTACAAATAGCTAGAAAGTTTTTTTTTCTGATGTTTGAATTTTTTTTAAACATATGTAAGTGTAAAAACACACACTATGTGTATATATATATGGGAACAAGCCTATATATATATGTTTACATTCACTAAGACAAACATTCAGAAATAAAAGAATACTGTCTCTGATAAAAATATTTTAGTATTTTATTAATAGTTTTTCATTCCACTGCGTTTAGTAAATCATTTAAACATTTATCTGAAAAAAAAAAGTATATTATACAAAACTAACATTTATTATTTTAACAATAATTATTTTCTTAGAGCTTAAAATAATAAAAGGGGTTTGGTATTTTCATTCACTCAATCAATCATTACATAACAATAATTTCCTTCTTAGGTTTTGAAATAAAAAAATTGATTAAAAATGTTGATTGAGCAATTACTAGCAGCATACTATTTGCTTAAAAAATGGCTGTAAAAGAAAAAATCTTGTGTACTGTTTTAAGACTTATTAAATATTTAAAAAAAATTGTAAAATAATTAAATCAATATATAAGATACATATTAATTTTATTATACTAATTATAAAATATTTTTTCTATAAATAATTATAATATATTTTATATATCATATACCACCTGAAATGCCATTCTTTGCATGGGTTAAGTTTCAAAAACTTAAATTCCCCTGTTATAGCAATAATTTTTAGGGAGGGTAAAACCCTGATTAATGTAGTATAACGGAAAATTAAAAATATTTTTTTTTTAAATTAATGTTTAAATTATAAACATTTTAAATAAAGTACAATTTGGCCTCAAAATAAATAATTTAACAAAAGCAAATATTTCAATATACGAGACAAAATTAGCATGCTATAAAGTAAAAAGAAATGAATGAATGTAAATAGAAATAAAATTATATCAAAAAAGTAATAGCAGTTGTAAGTTTCTGCTATTGAACTATGAATGAAATAACCCGAAATAAAAAATGAATTATGTTAAACTGATTAACAAAACAATATCATAAATAAGAAATATTAGGAAGACATCAACAGGAAAAAATTAAATTAGTATTACATGAGGAATGGTGTAATACTATCTAAAATCTCTGTAATATATCTCATATAGTGTTAGATGTAATTCAATACTAAAAAAATTAAATTAGTATGAACTAAAATAAAAAACCTATCTAAAATAGGTTCTCGTGGAAATAATCTAAAATCAACAACAGTACTAGTACTGAATGATACAAACAATAAAACATGTTGCTAAAAAATTAATTATTCAAACAATACTTTTTCGCAATATTTCTATTAGCAATTGTAATTCTATTACAAAGAGCAAGCAAATGAGTACATACAATCATAAATAACTATAGCGATTATTGAAATATATATATATATTATATCAGCAGTATGATAATATATAAAATATGTATACCATCTCCAAACTACATGAGCAACATTAAACCATCAGATGTAAAATCACATCAACACTGAATTTTAAAGAAATCCTAAAGGAGATATGAGAAAATCTTTTCAGGGTGCATATTTTTTCTGCAAACACTTCTTTGATCACAAATGATAGATTTATATATAGCAAGATTGTCAGAAGCAAAGTCGTAAAAAAAAAAAATCAGGTCAACATTGAATTTAAAGGAATCCAAAACAAAATATGAGAATATTGTTTAAAGGTCCACCTCATCATAATTCAGCAAATAGCCTTTTGATAAAAAAAAATTTCTGATTTTTTTTCATTTAAAACAAAGATGAGATCCTATCGGTCATAGAGATCATAACGCCATAAACAGTGACATACAAAAAAATATGATTCACAATATTACCAATCTGTCCATAGCAATTAGTTTAAATTTAGTGTCATTTTCTTTCTGTTATACTTCAAGCAATACTTTTCTACAATGAAAACATTGCATTTGCCTATGAAAGAAGAATAGCAAAAATCTTTAGTTTCAACGACAGAAAATATTATAGCAATGTATTTATATGTAAAAAAGGTATACAATGCATATGTATAAGTACAATGATCTAAAAACTACATGAATTTTTTGTCTGAAAAACATTAAACAATGATGCCACAAAAAAAAAATAACAGAAAATCTTACATACTGTAAAACCTGCTGTATAATGCCCACTTTCAGCACAAAAAATTAAATCGAAATGTACGAGTTTGAGAGCTTTAAAAATAAAAAAAACGAGTATCAAAAATTAAGACTTCTACAAATATCTCAAAATACTGTTTATTTAAAAGAAATGACACTCCTTGTAACTTAAAGGTTTTAATTTCATATAGAAGCATACTATTTTTTTCTATACCTTGGAATACCTCGAATAAATGACTTCAAAACACGAGAGCATTGCAAATGTACCTTTTAGGCTTCTTCATAAAAAAGAGGGTGTGCGTTATAAGGCGAACATAACAAACATTAAAAAATGCAGCTCGAAAGTATAGGTGAGCATTATATGCCAGATTTTACGGTAATCTGATATTTTCTTTCCATTGTTTCTTTAGCGTCAAATTGTCAACAAATTGTTTGATAATGTCCATTATTTTATTCATTTCACCATTTGAATAAAAGTCTAAATAAATGCGCATATTTTTCATGATATTCAACATTGATCAGAATCTGCTGATGAAGGAAGAAAAGCAATTATCTTTTTTTTCCAACCAAAGAACATGTCATAGAAATGTATATGCATAAAATCTTTAAAAATCTATATGAAGAACAGATTGTAAGAAGGGAAACTATAATGCCACATGACAAAAATTGCATAAACTCTGAATTTTAAAGTGCAAAAGAAAATTAGATGTAATTAAATACACACAAAAAAAATAATTCATTACCGTATGTTCCTGTATATAACCTGTGGATTATGTGTTTAAAACGTTTCAATTTTCGTCACGCGTATTAAACGGCGGCGCGGATTATCTGAGAAAAAACATTCTCCATCAGAAAAGCTAACAATAAAGTTTTGAAAAAAATGCTGTTTATGTTTTATAAAATAAATAATAGATGGTTCTTTCATGAACGGCTGATGTATTTCAGCCATAACTAGTTTTTGTCTAATTACATTCAAAAATGAATTCGGTTCCTCGGAAGGAAAAAACAGTTACTAGTCGCTGGCGCCATTTCCAATTTTCTCTTGACTAGAGCTATTATGTCCTTGGAAAGTTTTCATCATGTTGAGGCAAAAGAGTATAAGTTACACTGCAAACTTCAAATTAAAAGCTATAGAGAAGGCTACCGAAATCGGGAAGCTACAAGGTTTTTTAACGTTGACGAATCGAATATTTGTTTGTGGAGAAAAAAAGACCAACTTCGAAAATTGAGATAGATGTTAAAAGAGCCGATCGTCGTGGAAAACCTCATTGGCTAGAATTAGAGGATGAAATAAATAAATGGATTTTAAAAGAATAAGACAGTGGGAAAGCAGTCTCGATCTTAATTTTTTCACTGTTCACTTGCTAAATTTAAAAAAAGTTTTTTTTCCACATGCAATGTTTTGTTTAATAATTGAAAACATAGATGGCAGTAGCAAAAAAATTTTTTGTTTTATTGAGATTATTGTAAAAATATAAATATTTAAAAAGACGTTTCATAATAAATTTTGTTTTCTCAACAATTTCTTACTTCTTATTTTTAATTATATTGTGTATTTTTTATCTTATGCGACACTCATTATTGGCAGTTTATATTTTGGATTATTCGCAGTAAAAACTGCTGCGGATTATACTTTTTTTTATTTTACTCGGAAAAAAAGGCTTTGCGGATTATATACAGGAAAATACGGCTGTATGAACTAAAATCAAAATTTACCTAAAACGGATAAAACAGGTCACCAATGAAATAGTCCAGAATCAACAACAGTACTGAATGAAACAAATAATAAACTATGTTGCTCAAAAATTAATTACTGAAACAATACTTTTTTGCAATATTTTTATTAAAAATTATAATTTGATTGCAAAGAGCAAGCAAATGAGTATGTACAATGATAAATAACTATAGTGATAACTGAAATATATATCATACATGGACTGTATAACATAAAATATGCATATGACCTCCAAGAAACTATGTGAGGAACAGATTCTCACAGAAGCAACGTTAAACCATGATGGCATGAGATTTAAAATCACTTCAACACTAAATTTTAATGAAATGCACCTTGAAAAGATTTTCTTATATTTCCCTCAGCATCTTTTTTCTGTGCAAACATTTTTTTCGACCGCAATGCTGGGCCAAACAGCTAGTTATAATATTAATTTAAATTAAAAGGTTATCCAAAACACAAAAAGTAAGCCCTAATTTTGATAAAATTGCCATAAACAGTTTTGAACAACAACAAAAAAAAACACATATCAGAAAATCTTTAATATTGAAAAATAAAAATAAATAAAAACAAAAATAATCTTATATATAGTAAAAAATATAATATTAATTCAAACCAAACAGCTATTTTACATTGATTTTGATGAAACTACCATAAGCAGCTCAGAAGAAAAAAAGTCAAGAAATCTTATACGTAAATAGAAAAATTCTAACTTAAATTACACCATTGACAATCTGCATGTTAATCCCAATTAGTTTGAATTGAGTGTCATTTTTTTAAAAACATTTTTCTACTTTTTTGTTACAATGGAAAAACATGGAATTTGCCAATAAAAGAAAGGGGTACTTACGTATTGAACTCACCACAGCAAAATTTGCACCACAATATCAAAACAGATTCTTATGTGTTTTATATGAGAAAAACACAGTCAAATTTGGTGAAAAAAGTGCCACTTTGGCTGTGGTTATTCTAATACGTAAGTTTTGGGAAAAGCAGAACAATTTTTCTTTTTCAATGGAAGGAAATGTTGTTACTTGCATTTATCGCATCAATGCCAATGTTAAAAATTTGAAATAAAAAAAGGAACAGCTTTAGTATCGCCCATCCATCGCATTTGGCGCAACTCTATTGGGGCACCTAACCATACCAGGGCAATACTAAGCTGATCCCAGAAAAGTTTCATTCCAGCAGAAAATCATTTACCAATTATTCTCATTCTAAAGATAAAATTTATTGTATTAGCTGGTTCACTCGTGTGGGTAGAAATGAATTGTTTCAATAAAGTACATACTCCACACACTTGAGACTGAAAGGGAGTCAAATTTCATGTATCCAGAACTCCTTTTAAAGGAAACAAACAGGATAAGGCACAAATGCAAGCATTGGCATCAATATTTATAGCTTAAATTATACTACTTGAAAGAGTTTTCGATAGATTGATTGAATATTAACGTTGCACTGTTCAGCTACACGAGGGTTTTTGGCGACGAACCACGTAATTTTGAACCATGGTCAAGTAACGTGGACACCTGAGCTGGCACCCCCCTCTCCTAACTACCACCCCACACCAACGGGAGGACGCTTCAGCTCTCGACAGATTTAACGTGCATCGCTGCCCTACACGGCGGGTCTTTAGCGGTACTGGGCTCCAACTCGTGACAAGGCAAGCCACTGTCCAATAAATATACCACTCGGCTACCACGGCCACAAGAGTTTTGGGTAAACATTAAATAAAGGGTGCGAGTTTGATATCCAGGGTAATAGCACCAAGTTGTTTTTTCCCGCTGTTACCCAATTAATTTCAGACGATTTTTTAAAAATTTAACCATTTTCAGTGTAATTGTTCAAGTCTTCTGTTTTATTTTGTGCTATTTTCGAATATGAGTGAGTTCTAGAAAATTTTTTTGGTGCTAATTTGATATCAGGGGTAGTAGCGCCAGCGGTTGTTTATGTTCGCCAAGATGGGCGATAATATTACAATATGGTTACCTTAATATTTTTATCCTCTGTCGATGTCGTTGCCATGGGGATAACTTATATTAGAAATAACTTTTATTCATTTTTTCCCACTGTAACCCTTTAATTTCAGATGACTTTTTTAAAAATTTAACCATTTTCAGTGTTATTTTTCTAACGTTTGCGTCTTATGTATAATTCTGGGCTATTTTCGAATAGCGATATTTCTAAAATGAGTGAGTACTAGAATATTTTTCTTAAAAGAATAAGTGTTGTGCTTTTAATTATCGCTATAAATAGTTTTTATTTTCGTTTTAAAAATTTTTTTTTTTTGACGTTCTTTGTTCGATGAAATTCGTTGAAGGAACTTGCAGTGCAAGTTTCATATTTCAAGCTTTCACAACTTTGTAATTGATATTCTAAATTAATTTTAACATACATTATGTAATTATTTTATTCATAATGAAAAAAAATGCAATTATTACTATGTGTAATAATCATATAATATTCGTTATTTATAATTGCTTCTTTTAGCATTTATTTATAAATATTATTACATATTTTGTTATGTATAATTATTATCTTATTTATTTATAGCTATTCTTATGTTGTTTATTTATAGTTATGTATTACGAGTTCTCTTATGACTTATTTTTATTTTTTTACAACTCGAATAACCGTTATAAAATCGTACTGTATGAATATTATATATAATTACGATAAAATAATATTATAAGATTATTGGTTGATTTGTCGAATCGGGCGCTTCTAACGCCAAGTGTTTTCTCGCCAAATCGATAAACGCGCCAAATCTGGTAACCCTTCTGAATTTGTTTTCCAGTGAAGCAGTCGGTTTTTAAAATTGGCATGCAGTAGATTTCTTTAATTTTAACAGTTTTAACGATATCGCGGCAAGTTGGGGCTAATGTCGCTTACAGTTTAATTTTAACCAATGATATTTTCTTTGCGCTTTGGGCAGAAAACTTTTACTTTAAAATTAACGATTGTTAATTTCTGCACATGCGAGCTTTTTATAATGGCGTAATGAGGAACGCTTTAAATTTTTTTTGCTCCAGTTAGGTCGGCTTCTTCGCTTCGCTTTTGGGAATTATTTTTACACAGGTAATATTTTTTATTTCTTTCTCCACATAAATTTCAAAAGATTTCCATGATGTCCAGCGATGCTGTTAGGATTCATTTGAATGAATGCATGCAAAAATATGATGAGTATCCTGGAAGGTTTTTTGCTCTGTTGCCTGTGTTTGAAAAAAAGCGGAGTTAGAATGGTGCATGAAAGAAGGTTTGAATGGATCATCGTATGTGTGTCCGAAATGTGGAAAAAGTATGGAATTGAGAGAAAGAACGATTAAGAAAGTGAATGATTGTTTTTGAATGGTGCTGCAGAATTCAGTCGAGTGTGAAAGAGGATACTCAAGATGTGCTTAGGAGTGTAAAAAAATTGTCTTGGTTTGAATTGAGTAATATGGATATGGGAACTGTTTTGTTAATGATGCAAAAATAAAAATGTTTTGGAAGGTGCTCTCTGAAATATGCAGTCGCACACTGGTATAATTTCAGTAAGGAACTCACGTCATCATAAATGTCAGGAGAAGCAACATTTTTAAAGGTAAGTGAAATTATTTCCATTTTTAAATACCTAATTTTTGCAGCGATTTTCAGTTTCAAAACTTTAAAATATTACGTTTTTGATGATATCCCTTCAGCCATCTTGAATTTCGCGCTCCGGCGTTGCGGTAGGGTTGCAACTCCCAAACATAACACTCAAAAACGCGCCAAATTGGCGATTTTTCAAATTTTGGCGGAAAAGCGGCCGATTCGACAATTTCACCAGATTTTTATATGCTGCTTATAATACTATTATTAGTCCATGTTACATTTTATTATATTATATCGATATTCCTTATTTATTGATTGCTCTAGGTTATTCTCAATCTCTTGCTACATCCTTCATTTGAAATACAATCAATGTATTTCAAAGAAATTCTTTAAAATTATTCTCATTAAATTACCGCTAGGCCGCCATATTGGATTCCATTTCAGCAACAAGAAAAGCGGGGGTGGGATGAAATAGGAGCCAACCAAGCTGCGGTTTGGTGCCATTACCTCGGATAACAAACTAGCTCCAAATAAAGTATCAATTAATGTATTCCCCTTTTTCTGAAGAATCTTACAATTAAAAATAATAAAATGAAACAAACGAACAAAATAAAAACTTACGTGATAACAAAAGCAATACAAACGAAGATTAGTAGTGAAAATGACGACAGAAAGCATATAAACAATATCCAAAAATTCAGATTTAAACTTACATTAAAAAGAAAGAAAAGTTCATCACCTACTTTGTAACGTTCCAATAAACACTTTTGGGAAAAAGCAAGCAACAGTGTAAATAGAAATTACGCTTCACTAAAAACAGCCATTTCTCTGGTTAAGCCAACAGAGAATTATCCATCAAATGCGACATCCGTTGCCAGATATAAGTTACTTTTTCGTATTTAAATTATTTTTAAATTAATTTTTTTGACACCAAGAAACAAACTAAGCCGTCTGAATAAAATCTTTTATTAGTGGAACTGAAATTTATAAACATTATTTACATTTAAGGTTAAGTAGTTCATATATTACTTCGCCAAACGATTTATGGTTTATTTACATTTAATTTTAGCGTAACACTCTACCCCCCGTTTGGTGGCCGCGGTAGCCGAGTGGTCAATGTATCGGATCGTTACTGGCCTTTTCACGAGTTCGAGCCCAGTACCACTAAAGCCCAACCATGTAGGGTAGCGATGCACGTTAGATCTGTTGAGAGCTGAAGCGTCCTCCCGTTGGTCTGGTGTGGTAGTTTTGAGAGAGGAGTGTCAGCTCAGGTGTCGTATACGTCAATTGAACATTATTCAAAATTACGTCAGGGGCGGCTCTAGGGCCGGACAAACCGGACCCTTGCCCGGGGTGGTAAATTTTAAGAGCGGCATTTGGATCAAATTTGAAAGATATATTTTTTATTGTTACAAAAAATTTGATAATTTTTGAAATGTTATTGGGTCTGAATTTTGTTTTTCATTTAACGTATTTTATTTTTTTTTATTTTTACTCTGTATATATTTAATGACAGTTTTCTTTTAAGTTGAAACTTGAAAGGTTTGAGGCGGGAGTATATGTTAAAGCATAAAGTTTAATATGTTTACGCATCTTTAACTAGTAACTTTCACCCCATTCCGGAATGAGGTCACAAGTAACATTCCTTTCACCCTTATGATGTCCGGTTCCAGCTATCCAAAAGGGAACAAGGGTAATAAGAGGTTTGGGTGGATACAGAGCCACAGGAGATGTTTTATTTTAGTCTTGAGTGTAGTTATTATAAATTAAAAGAAACGCTTGTGATCCCCACCATTAGTAGACTATTTTTCGATTAAATTGGACTGCTTAAACAGACGATTCCTTATCTTCCATTTCATTCGTTTGAAATAATAACAAATAATTACATCCTAAATTTCAAATTATTTTGAATTTTTTAAGACTTTAAGTAATATATATATATACATAGAGAGAGAGAGAGGACTGCATTGGAGAGAGGGGCGGTATTTTCCATTTTTGTCCGAGGCGGTAAAACTGCTAGAGCCGGCCCTGATTACGTGGTCCGTCACCAAAAGTCCTCGTGTAGCTGAACAGTGCGACGTTAATATTCACTCACTCACTACCCATCCCCCTTTGAGTCAATTATGACTCAAAGAAGACCGTCAAGTTCAATAAGTCCAGTTTTTGCGGCGGTTTCATCTTACGTTCTCACCTTATCATCATTTAGGAAGAAGAGGGGGCCCAGCTAGATCAATACCTATTACGTTGAATACCTTTACATCCTTAACTCGGTCTTCAAGCAAGGCAACAGGATCACTGGTAGCTAGTCCTGTGCTCTATCGTCTGCACACGACATACGTTCTAAGAATCTGCCAGACAGTTTTCTCCTTGGTTTTAAAATGCAATATTTCCCTCTTATTATGAAAGTAGTATTTGAGTACCCGTATGAAAATTGGATTTCTAAAAATACTCACCTAGTCGCGAGGTTGTTTGCTCGAAGGAGAATGGGTGTTAAAAAGCAAGGATCATCCTTACGTTCGGTAATTTTAGTCTTAAACACAATAATCCTTTATTATCTTTAACTACATTAATTATAGGTATATCCCTTGACTCAGTGAATCATTCCCTTTGAACAGTATACTTATAAGTATCTTTCCCGCATTCTCATATTCTGATTTAGAGATTCCCATTTCTATCCTCGTGCCTTTTACGACAGTTAGCACTGAACTTTTTATACCTGCTACTAACCCGATTATAGAGTGATAATTTGAAAATTTCTGTGCATACCAAGGAAAGTTTTCTTTTACGTTAACACAACACCATGTAACCTTTCTCCTTTCAGCATTTACCTCTTTGACTTCACAACCTATTTTTCTCAAGCCAATCTCCTGACTCTTTCCTTAGCCAGGAGGGACCTTCAAACCATTTTATAAATTCGGAATTAAGTTCCCTTTCTTTAAATTCTCTATCGGATCTTTTATTCCAATGGTTTCCCAAATTCACGATTCCATAACATCTAAGAACAATATTTGATTGGAGAACATGCTCATGGCAGACCTAGGTTTCAGTTGCTCATTTACAGTAGATAAGGACTTTGCTTGATTAATTTTAGTATCCTTACCCTTTAATGCAAAACCCTAATGTGTCTACACCCGTTAAACCACATTTTCATTTAATGAGCTTTCCCGTATAAATCACAATACTATTGCATCTGCTCCCAATAAGAGATTAATATCTGATAAGCGAGAATCTACGTCTGGAACATAAATATTCTTCTTCTCTAGTTCAGAAATTAAACATTTATCTGTAATTATCGGCACAAAATTCCACAAATCTTTTCCTGCGACAACACATCAAACGGGCAGAAAAAGTTGCCATTTGAGCTTTTTATTTTTATCAGTGGCGTAACGTGGGCTTTCGCCACGTGCGTGCCTGGGACTGACCATAAATTTTACACCCCTCTATTTTATCTATTATTCAAGAAAATTAGTAAAAGTAAGAAAAAGCAGCTTTAAATTATTTATTGATTAAAAATGCACTTTTCGTGTTTTTTTCATAGCAAAATCCCTTATACATTGTCAATATCAATATGTATGCCATGTTCAATTGCCAGAATAGCTAAATTTGTCTGCCTTAAAGTGGACATATTCGTTCCGAGATAATTTTTGATTAATTTTAACTTAGAGAAGCTTCTCTCACAACTGGCATTTTCTGATGTGGCAGATGTTAAAAAAAATTCTTAACATTATTATAATGTTTGGTAAGCCATCTTCAAGTTTAGACTCAATATATATTTTAATAAGCCCAGAAAGCCGGACCCAAGGAATTCGTTGTTACAGCCTGGGTTGGTTGCAGCTACGAAAGCTTGTAGACGTACGCGCTCAAGTTGGAATTCTTATTTATTAATTTTTTGAGGAGTTTGATCTAAATTAAGTTCGTTCATGCTTAATATCACTTCCGGCCTTAAAAAAACATATTTTTGCGCTGGATTCTGCAACTGTTGGAATCTTTCTCGAATTTCAGCATTTACTCTGTCTATTGAAGAAAACGTTGTTTGCCTCAAATCATTTTCGTATGATAATTGAACGTGTTTACTTCCGTCGCCAAACATGCTTCCTCCTGATTTGTCTTGGGGCTTCAAAAGGAATTTCAAGCTCTTCACATAAATTTTAGCATAAAGCGTCATCCACGAATTCTTCTCGTTTTGCTTCTAACACGGTCTGTAAAGCACGTATTTTTTTAGCACATTGATGGATATTTAGTCCCTCTGTTTGCAAATAATTCTGATCATCATTGACTTCACACAGTACCGGTTGACAGAAGCCTAAGTAACATAATAGCGAATGCGATTGCACAGCGGGACTAATAAACTTTCTCCATCTGAGCGTGCATTAAAGCTTTCACTCGTTCCCGTCAGTTTCGTCGCGCGGGCCTAATTTGGAGTTTGAAATATTTTTTTTAATTTAAATATCGTGGTGCTTGCCACCACTTTTTAGTATGCTGCCAGGAGCCATGGCCCCCTCGCCACCCACGTTACGCCAATGATTTTTATATTATACTTCGAATGTTGTTTGGGGCTTGATTCCCTCCCCCGAACAAACCATGAACCAAGGTTTGTTTTCCAGTGGACCTCAAGCTTTATTGAGAAATAGCCCTTTGAGTTATATATGAATTTTTAGACCCGCTATCCAATACACATCGCATGACATCGCCCTGTTGCCGCCTCTGACCTTTGGTGGAATCGTTTGCACAAGTACAAAGATAAATTTTCTTGAGTTTGGTTTGAAAGAGTGTAACTTATAGAATTTTCAATGTCTGCTTCCTTTAATATTTCATTTTAGGGCATAACAAAATGTGATGTCATTTATCATTACAGAAGCTACAACGTAAATTTTTATTTTGACAAAAAAGAGCTGAATGTTTCTTTTTCAAACACTTGAAACACGCCTTAGATTTAATTATAACACTATCTACTAAAGACATTTTTTTTAGCAATGTAAGAACTCTTTTGATTAAATTTACTACAATATACAGTTTTTATCCCCCCTTTTTTTTTTCTAAGAATCTCGAAAAAACTTCGAAATATCAAAAAGAAGTTTTAAATGTGAAAAGTACGTACTTTTAAAGTTCCCAAGCCTTTTATCACAAAAATCTACCGCTATTGCGGCTTTTATTGCAAGCTTAATAATCCTTAAATATTACCAGGTCAAGTAATCAAAAAGGCTGTTCGTTTTCGTAACATTCTCGCCTTAAATCCAATGCAAAAATTTGCACATCGATAAGAATCTTATTATTAAACTTAACAAAGGCAGAACAATAATGTCAAAAAAAGTTACCGGATCTAAATAAAAAATATGCTAATAAAAAACCCCAGTTTCATGAAAGATCAGATATGTTACTATTTTATTTAAAACAAGAGCAAACGGGTAATTTATTTTGTATAGTCGTTGTTTGATCCTATCGCGACCGACAACTATTTTACGTATTTAAGTTACTTTTAAATTAAATTTACGGTACCAAGGAACAAACTAAACCTCATTTATTCGAATAAAATATTTTATTATTAGAACAGCAATTTAAAAACCTTATTTACATTTAATTTTGTTTAATAGCTCATATACTACTTCGCCAAACGATTATGGTTCATTTACATTTAATCTTGACGCAACAATTACTTATCTCCAAGTGACCGGTGTACAATGAAGTATTTAGCACTAAAATCAGGAGATTTAGATATTAAACTTAATCTTAAATGATGTACTTCAGGGGTGAGTGGATTTTTACAGAGCACAGTCTACTTCTAATATTTTTAAGGTGTTGTGGTCCACTCATCCGCGTAGGTGTGGCCATTCTGTATGAAAATTGTATGGTTTCTTTTCTTAACTCTTGTTTTCTACAATATACCCAT
This sequence comes from Trichonephila inaurata madagascariensis, assembly GCA_019973955.1. Lineage (NCBI taxonomy): Eukaryota > Metazoa > Arthropoda > Arachnida > Araneae > Nephilidae > Trichonephila > Trichonephila inaurata. The sequence continues at coordinate 16,734 of BMAV01022729.1, forward strand.
CTTTAAAAACATGACAGATTACTGTTTTTACTACAAAAATACAAGTAACAGAAAATTATCAAGTTTAATGCTTAAGCAACTACGAGAGACTGCCGGACTGTGGAGCGTGGACGTATTCAATGCAGCGAGCAGAGAACATAGGTGAATCGATGAATCTGAAACCGACGTATGTACTTTTATTTGTTCACTGCCGATTCCTGCGATCGCGTGGGACATCAACAAGAGAGACAAATCCACTGAAAGCATGGGGTGTTGCATTGTCTGGGGCACTGGATTGTCTCAATAGTCAATCCAGAGCTGTCGCGGGAAGAGATGATTATCAACATTTATTCTCCCCTTACGTCCAAGTGTGGAGAAAACTCATTTGTACGGCTGCATCGCAGTGATTTTTCTCTGCAACGGCAGTGAGCGGGGTAAGCGTCATCATTTGATTCCAATGAAGGTACGTGTGACGTCTACACATTTTTCAAATAATTTACTTAAGATCACACGGTCACATCAGTTGTGAAAAAGCCGATTCTCCAGTCTAGCTGGCGTCAGTGTTTCATAAATATGTCTTTTTAAATATGAGTATGTTAGGTCTTAGTAAAGGCGACCACCCCAAAATTTCTTGGCGGTCCACCCGTCTATCGTGATCGACTCATTGCCCACTATGGGGAACCTCCATGGGGTCTATTCCCGTATGTATTCCCATTAGTTTCTCTCCTGTCATTTTGTCTATTAAATAATTCTGCATCCCTCCAATTTCCACTTCTAGGATCGTTAGGTAATTTCCTTCGCTCAACCCAATTTCGTCTTTCACAACAATTACTCGGACCCTTGGTGTCTCTCCTCAAGTACTTATCTTCATATTTCGTGATCATTTTTTAAGAGCAGAGATCTATAGGTTGAATTTCTAATCTCAACGTATCCCATCAACTGTTGTTCGAGGCAAGCAACTATGTGCACCACCAAACCTTCTTCCAGCATATTTAGTCCCAGCCTTTTGTGTATCTTTAGTAGGTCGTAAATTAAGTCCCATGGAGCCTGGCCTCATCTTCGATACGACGAATAGAAACTGACTTCTAATTCCGTCTTATTCCGTGGCCGCGGTAGCCGAGTGGTATAGGTATCGACAGTGGCTTGCCATGTCACGAGTTCGAGCCAGTACCACTAAAGACCACCGTGTGGGCAGTCATGCACTTTTCTGTCGGGGCTAAAACGTCCTCCCGTTGGTGTGGTGTAGTAGTTGGAGGGGGGTGCCATCTCAGGTGTCGCCCCGTCCCTTGACCATGATTCAAAAACGTGGTCCGTCAAAAAACCCTCATGTTGCTGAACGGTGCGCTTTATTCAATCAATCAATCCGTCTTATTCCTAACTACTGGGAAATTTTCCTTTGACGAATCATTTAACTGCGCGAAATCAGTAGATGTCCCTTTCACCAAAGAATATCCAAATATTTCAAAAAAAAAACCCCCCCAAAAGCGAAAAACCCTTCCCCGGAAAATTTAATTTTTTTCATGAAAAAATTAATTTTTTCGATCTGGAAAAAAAAGAGTTCTGGCAAGACCCTAAAACTGGATCCAACTCCTTTCTCGAAGTTAGGGAAAGTATGACGCCATTGGAATAAACCCGTTGAGTGCCATTGCGAGTGACTTCCCTTTGAAGTCACTCCCAAACCGTCCTGGCTACCTAGGAGTGTGCAAGGAAACAAATTAGGACCAAAAACTTCCATAATAATTACAATTTATATTATTATTCAAACACACCAATCAACAAAAATTAAACCCAAATGAAAGCTCCAGGAGGAAAATATAGAAACAAAGAGCCCTAAGGAAGAAGGCAAGTAATCAAATTAATTTAAATAAAATCATTGGTATAAATTTCCCAAACCACTAATTTAGTACGTGGCAAAAATGTTCCCAACAAACTGTGAAAAAAAAGTATATCCACCTTCGTATAACGCCCCCCAACAGTTTCAGCTCCTTCTATCTTACAACACGTTTCTTCCCTCACAGGGATATGGATCTCAAAAGTCCTCCATCCCCATCTCATAGGTATTTTGGCGCTGACAAAAAGGAAAACCTGAGTGGAAAAAAAAAGTTCACTGAGTTTGGTGGGGTAATGCAGGCGAATGACGTCACAGTCTGGGGGGTGTCTTCCAAAATTTTGGGGGGAAAAAAAATTCGAAATTTTGACAGTCAAATGGGAGCTGTATGTCATTGGGTTGATAGCAAAGGAGAAAGTCTTTTAATGGCTGCCCTGAAATTGGGGGAAAATTTAAATAAGAGATTGCTTGCCTGGGGGGGTTAGCGATAGAAAAATTTTTAAAGTCAAAAAATTTCAAAAAAATTAAAGAAAAAAATGGGTTTAGAATGAAAAGTTTGCATTTTCAATACCGGTGATTGCGAACAATATATTAAGGGGGTTATAAGAATCCGGAAATTTTCCCGGGGCTCTTGTTTTTTCATTTAAGTGGTAATTTTGAAGTTATTAAAATTTTGATTATTGGTATAGGGAGATTATTAAAAATTTAATTCAAAAGTTTTAATAAAGTTTTTAAAAGGTTTAATATCAAGGGCTTTTTTAGATGTAGGAGTTTCTGGGTGTATCTACCCCAGCTCTATAGTTATATTTCTAAAAAATGAATTTTTGCGAGACTTCAAGAATTTTAATATTAGTATTTGCCGCGTAATCCACACAGGGAAAGCATAATTTAAAAAGGGACAAAAAAAGCAGTGTAAGAGTACCTTGTTGTTGAGATCATATCAAATTCCGGTTAATTAGTGGGTAAATTAATCTAAGCGCAATCTGGAAATTTTTTTCTTGCATGCAGAATGTGGGTGTTTCCAAGTGACTGCTTTATCTAAACGATACCTAGTATTTTGTACTCTGAGACCAGGGAGTGGTGTGGAGTATGGGGTGGGAGGTGTGCAAGGTTTCTTCTCCTGGTAAAAGCCAGCAACCGTTTTTCGACATTGATTTTTATCTTCCAGGTATTAAAGAAATTTTCCAGGAGAGAAAGGTGTTTATTTAGAGCGAGTGTGATTGTGTTGTGATTTTTGTAACAGGCCGTTATACATGTGTCGTCAGCATAGAGGTTTATCATTGTTTGTGGATGTGTGGGCATGTCGTTTATGTATAGATTAAATAAAATTGGGCCAAGGATATCTTACAATTACTAAACACTGACTTTATATAGTCGAACTAATCTACATATAAGATTTTCTGCTTGAGAGGGATGGCTGTGAATTAAACTCGAATGATAGTCCAAAGATTCCCCAAGAGGGCTAGTAACAATATTCCGTGAAGATCCGTCACACGTTGGCACAAATTACACGTTAAAACATGTTTATATATGTATTTCCTCATATAGGGAAAATAACAAGCATCTTTAATTCTCAAGTAAGTTTTTTTCTTTCCGAAATCACCAGCAATAGGCTTGTCATGAAATTCGCGCATTATCTCACTCCACACTGATCGCGAATACACACTCTCAGTTCACCAAGAGTGGTTGCATACTTCGCGTAAAACAACAAGGCATCGATTAGCTTGAAATCATGAGACGAATTCCCACAGACTGTCGCATTAACCGAGCTGTCATCAGGGTTTTCAAGATATCTATAGATATGACCTAACTCAAAGTCATTTCTTTGTTCCATTATCAATTGCTGTCTGGACGAAAGTACAAAATCTTTAATAAGCACACAAGCAATATTTTCACCCTCTGAACTTTCGACCTGATTCTTAGACAAAACATCCGCCACCACATTTTGAACTCCTGGACGGTGTTCCTATTGAACATTAAACTCAGATAGCTTGACTGCCCATTTAAACATTCAAATGAATACGTTTTTACCATTAATTAACCTAGTTAAGGCAGCACGGTCCGTTATCACTTTTACGAGCAGCGATCCAAAATAGGTACGAAATTTGTTTAAAGCCCAAATAACCACTAAACACGTTCTATTACAGTGTAATTTCTCTCCGCATTAAGGAGCGTGCTCGATGCAAATTCGAAGGGTCTATGATGTTTTGTAAGAACCGCCACAAACCCAATTGCACTGGCATGTGTAAACAACTAGAATGGCACTTTAAAATCTGGTAGTTTTAATACCGGTGCTGAGGGATTGCCCGCTTAATGTTATCGAACGCAACCCGAGTCTCATCCGACTGACTAAATTTCCTACTCTTTTTCAATTGATAAAGGGTCTCGCAGAGATCGGTCTAAATTTTAATAAATTTTTGATACCATTGCGCCATCCCTAAAAATTTCGACAATTCTTTAACATACTTTGGGGGTTTCATCACTATTATTGCCTTAACTTTGGACTCATTAGTGGTAATGCCAACCTTGCTACTCACTAGACCGAAGTATTTAAATTTCTCGAAACCAAAATTACACTTATGTTTGTTCAAAGTCAGCCCAGTTTTCTTCAACAACTTAAACACTTCCCTTAAATGCTCGACGTGGTGTGCAAATGATGGAGACGAGATTATAACGTCGTCCACATACACACTCACGTACTTCCCTAATACCAGTTTCAGTATTATTTCGATAGCCTTCAGAAAATTCAGAGCAGCTTCCGAGAGGCCAAAAAGCATGCGCTTAAACAAATAAGTACCTTTTTTTGTGTTAAAGGCCGTCTTAACTACATCACTTGGATTTACTGCCAACTGAAAGTACCCGGACCGTAGGTCTAATGAACTCATAATTGCCGTGTGATGAGTGTTGGTGATTAAATCCTCAATGAGTGTCAAGGGATGTCTAGGGTACCTATTTATCGCGATATGTTTGCGATAATCTACCGCAAATCTATAAGCTCCCGGATTATCTGGAGGTAGTCTGTTAGTTTTACGACTCAAGACAACAGAAGATGCATAAGGCGACAGAATCGATATTATTGTACCTTCTTTTATCATCCTGTCCACATGATAATCGATGATTTCTTGCTTGACCCTATCATACCGATAAGGTCTTGAATCCACTGGGGGTTTATTCCCATTGTCAATTTCATGATATAACGCGTGAGTGAGCCCCATGATTATCCGAAAACAGCCCTTAAAACTATTTAATAGCGTTCTTAATTCATTTTTCTGATCTTCTTCTAGCTTCGTTTTTGAGAGATCAATTTCTATATTCCCCACAGCTAATGGTAAATCTTCAATTTGTGAATCCGGAATCGATAGTTACTTTTTGTCAAATACCAATGTAATTTTTGAACTACGTATAAAATTGACTCCTAAAATAAAAGGATATTCAAACTCTGCCAACACATGAATATTCCCCTTCTTTGTAAACTCTCGAATTCTAATTTGAAATTCCACCATTCCTACATTTTTACAGATGCCACCCTGAGCCTTACGACCTCGGCATGTGACTTTTTAACCGGCTAGTAAAAAAAAATACTTTTATAAATTTCTTCGGAAATAAATGACTTTTCTGCCCCAGTAAGCCCATAAAACTTTAATAAATGTTTCGTTCAACAAAATGAGCCCGTGCGGTAGATCAATAGGGGAGCAGAGCAGAAACCCTGATAGGAGGATTCACACTTCCATTCGCGATCGATGACCACCTTCATATCGATTGCTTAAAAGTTTAAATTTCTATTATTTCCTCTATTTCTCCTGGTCCAATTATTACTCGAACCGCTATTTCCTAAGTTACTCTGACTGCCGCGATTCTCAAACCCATAAACCTTTTTGTCATGACGGTTCCTGTTCTCGAACCTTTGATTAACATTGTTCCCCTGGGGTCTATCTCCATATGCACTTCTATTAGAGCTCCTCCGGTCTTTCTGTCGCTCATTTACACCCGCATCTTGCCAATTTCCACTCCTACGTTCATCAGGAAATATTCTAAGCGTATCCCAATCTCGTCTTCCAGTATTATTACTCAGACCCTGGGTTTCTCTACTGAAGTACATATTTCGTGATCAATTTTAAAAGCTGAGATGTAAGGTTGGATTTCTGATCTCTGCATACTGTTCCAAGCGATCAATTCTGTGCTCAATTAAACTTTCTTCGAACATATTTAGTTCCAACCTCTTATGTATTTTTAAGAGGTCGTGTAAATAAAGTCCGATGGAGCCTGACGCCTGCTTGATACGAGGAATAGAACCTTGTATCCAATTCTGTCTTTTTCCTAACAACTGGAAAATTTTCCTTTAAGGCCTCCTTTAATTGCACGAAGTCAGTTGCCGTCTCCTGTGTGCACCAAAGAATATCCAAATATTTCAAACCAATCCAAAGCGCGTCCCCTAAAATGACATTTTAGATATGCACAAGCCATTTTGCTAGGTATCTCAATTTGATATTATTTTTCATGCATTCTCAGAATTCATCCACATTTTCCGATCGGGAAAAAAAAAGTTCGGGTAAGACCCTGACTTCTATCTCAAGGGTAGGGAAAGTAGAACGCCCTTGGAACTTTCCCTTTCGGTGCCATTATGAACAACTTGCACCCGAAGTTTCTCTCTCACCGTCTTGCCTGCCTAAGGATGTGGGAGGAATGAAAGCTGAACCCGAGAATTCCATCATCATAATTATTTGTTTAGTCTTGCCTGGTGGGTGCAGCGATGAGAAAAATTTTAGAAGTTAAGAATTACAAAAATTAAAGATAAAAAATTATGGAGTAAAAAATTTAGAATGAATAGTTTGCATTTTCACCACCGGTGATTGCGAAGCAATACTATTAAGGGGGATTATAAGAATCCAGGAGTATTCTCCTGGGTCTCTTAGTTTTGTCATTTAAGTGGTAATTTTGAATGTCTATTAAATTTAGATTATTGGTATAGGGGAGATTATTAAAAAATTTAATTGCAAGAGTTTGAATAAAGTTTTTAAAAGGTTTAATATCAAGGGCTTTATAGATGTAGGAGTTTCTGTGGTGTATCTACCCCAGCTCTATAGTTATATTTCTAAAAATGAATTTTGGGACTTCAAAATTTTAAAAAGTATTTGCCCCGTAATCCCACACAGGAAAGCATAACTTAAAATGGGACGCAAAACAGCGGGGTAAAAAGTACCTTGTTGTTGAGAGTCATATCAGAATTCGGTTAATTAATGGGAAAATTAATCTAAGCGCGATCCGGAATTTATTTCTTGCATGTAGAATGTGGTGTTTCCAATTTAGTGCTTTATCTAAAACGATACCTAGTATTTTGTACTCTGAGATCAGTGTAGTGGTGTGGAGTATAGCGTGGGGGGGTGTGCAAGGCTTTCTTCTCCTGGTAAAAGCACACAACCGTTTTTCGAATTGATTTTTTTTTCCCAGGTATTAAAGAAATTTTTCCCAGGAGAAAGGTATTTATTTAGAGCAGTGTGATTGTGTTGTGATTTTGTAACGGGCCGTTATACATTTTCGTGCATAGGGTTTATCATTGTTTGGGGGTTGTGGGCATGTCGTTTATGTATAGATGAAAAAAAATTTGGGGCCCCTGGAATTATATTTTGTATTGTGTTTTCAGAAGTGTGTTGGACCTCGCCTGTTTTTTTCAAAATTAAAAAACTCGACTTTATATAGTCAACTAAAAACTGAATATTGCGGCTCTTCTTGAAAGGGGGTGTGAATTAAACGCAAATCTAACAAAGTTTCCCCAAAAAAGGATTCTAGGGGAGGGTATGGATTTCAAAGTTCTGTGTGTAAAGCTTTGAGAGAATTTTTGTGAACCATGGTGATGCAAAAATGATATGATTCACTCAAAAATTAAATAGACTCGAACTCATTAAACACATTTAAAGATATGATTCACTCAAAAATTAAATAGACTCGAACTCATTAAACACATTTAAAGATATGATTCACTCAAAATTAAATAGACTCGAACTCTTTAAAAATTTTAAACATTTTTTTTTAACTCTCGTTTATTTTGAACCCCCCTCTTGGTCGGGTCACTCATAATCCTTCTCCTCTCTCTTTTCCTTTGCCCCATCCCTATAATCTTTCTCCTTCTGACGCCCCGGGGAAAATGGTACTTATACTTGATTATGATTGAACTTCTTTGCAATACTGTAGCCAACCTGTTTTTTTTTTTTTTCAATGGTAAACATTGCATCTGGTTTCTTATGAATGTATAATGGTGGTATTAATGCGGAATGTTCAGCTTGTCCATCGTCTAAAAAAGTGACAAATATGCCTGCAAATGCCATTTCTTATTGCGATCGTATTTTCGCAAGGCTGCGCTTTGCAGTTTAGTTGCTATAGGAAATGAAAAAATCAGGATGCGGGGCTCAAACACAAAGAAATTCGACCGCATTCCGGCAATATCCAGATGAGTTACGAGAGTTTCTGAAATCTGAATCCAGTTTTTCGTTCCCCACTCCTAAATGCACGCGGCGCGGGGGGTATTACGGTCGTCAGGCACTATCCAGCAAAGTTACAGAACTTCTAAAATCCAATTTCAGGATATTGTACCCCGCTCAAATAAACACCAGGTAATCACTTTCCACAGCCCCAAGAATTTTAAGTTAAGCCCTTGCTACATTTCGCGTAAAATATTATCGCCTTGCATTGTTTAACAAATGTATGGGATTTTTTTGAATTAGATGAGAATATTCAGATCAGCGGTCCCGAAACACGTCTAGGACCTATTTTTGCTTCCTTAAGTCTGTAATTTAGGCTGGTGCCACTTTCCGCGACTATTACGGTCATCCAGCATTATCCGGGAAAGTTTCGGAACTCATAGAATTCGATTTCAAGTTCTCCTTCCACATCCCGAAACGCACACGGGACTTACTTTCAGTGCCCCAGCGCGTATAAGTTCAGTCGCTAGAGGGAATGAAAATCCGGTTGAGGGACTCAAATGCAAAGCCTTTCCACCTAATTCCAGCAATATCCGGCAAAAATACGAGAGTTTCTGAGATCTGATATCGGATTCTCATTTCTCGACCCTAGACGCAACCGGAGACCACTTTCGGCGTCCCCGAGCCTGAAAGTTCAGCCACTGGAAGGGGATATTAGGATCGGCCGGCATTATCCGGCAAAGTTACTGGAATTTCTACAATTCGATTTCAGATTTTGGTTCACTATCTCGAAATACACCAGAAACGCACTTCTTCCGCTGTATGATTATAAGGGTAAGCTTCTACCATAGTTCGCGTAATAGACGATCGTCCAGCATTATCCGCCAAAGTTACGGTAATTTCTAAAATTCTATTTCAGATTCTCGTTCACCATTCCGAAATACACTAGAAACGTACTTTCCCGCTCCAAGACTTTTAGGTTAAGCTCTTGCCATGGTTCGTGTAATAGACGGTCGTCCGGAATATCCGGCAAAGTTACTGGAATTTCTTAGATCGGATATCAAATTCGGTTTGCCCGTCTCGAGACCCTTCAAGGACCATGTTTTCACGCTCCAAGGATTTTAAGGTAAGCCCCTGCCGCGGTGTGTCTAAAATATGGTCGTCTGGCTTTACCCGGCAAAGTTACGGATATTTTACAAAATCGATTTGAAAATCGGATTCCACGCTTCGAAATACGTCGGGCATTCACTTTTCGTGCACTTTCGCCAACAAAATCCGCTTCCATTGACACTCGCGCATTCCGACATTTTGCGAATTTTCCCGTTTTCCGGATTCTTAACGTTTTCGGACCACCCTTATCATTTAGGGGTATGGAAAACATTTTACGTCCTATTCTCAGACCTACTGAATATACACACAAAATTTCCTAAGAATCGGTCAAGCCGTTTCAGAGGAGTTTTGTTACAAACACTGTGACACGAGTATTTATATATATATATATTAGGTATACACATAGATTTTATTTTGATTCATAACACAGAGAGATAAAATTAAATAAAACGAGTTCTGAAAATTTCAATTAAATATCTTAAAAATATTTTGTGTAGGGATCTACTTCCGGTTTTGTAAACTCCAATTTCAGTTTACTGATTATGCTATAACTTTGTTTCTGAATATCTATGAAATGTATGGGCTATAAAATAAAAGCATAAAAGAATTTTCGAAAATTTTCACCAAAACGGCGAATTTCGGGTAGTCACATACCTTAAAGACTTATTGTAGATAAGTGACATATCCACAGTTCCTTATTAAAAGTTCCTTAAGTATTGTTTTCCTACGATATTGTTCATTAAATATAATTAAATAATTTTTTGACGGTTTCAAAAAGAATAAATTATCCAAGTGGCATTAAATTATCTGTATGACATGATTTTGCCTCGTGGCAATAAATCACAAGCAGAGGCGGATTAAGCGGCTGGTGGACGTCAGGGGTCCCAAGCTTGACGGACTTCATTTAAAAGTTCAACGTGCAACAAAAAGATATTGTATACCGATAATGCAATCCCGATGAATATCACGAATTTGAGGCATGGAACAGCCCTAGCAATCCTTTTTTCATATATCTGAATAGTTAAGGGGACACGGTGGCCGCGGTAACCGAGTGGTATAGGTATCGGATCGTGGCTTGCCTTGCCCAAGTTCGAGCGTTCCAAGACCCGCCTTAAAAGGGCAGCGGACTTTAAAATTTGTCGAGAGCAAACGTCCCCCCTTTGGGTGTGGTAGTTGGAAAGGGGGTGCCAGCTCGGTGTCGTCCCCCCCGCCTGTTAAAAAATTACGTGGTCCGTCGCTAAAACCCCTCTTGCTAAACAGTGCGACGTTAATATTCAATCAATCAAGCAAGGGGACACGGTACGATTCAATTGAAAAAAATCGGTCAAAAATAAAAATTTAATTTTGTAGCCTAAATTTTTCCCTTATATATATTTTTTTAAACCTCACAAAATTTAAAACCCCAAACTTTTAAAAAAACGCAAATTTTATAGTTTTTTATTTGGTTTTATTAAATTCCTATATGGCAAATCAAAATTTTAAACGGACATCTCAAAAAAGATAAAATAACTAGTTTATTTCATTTAAAAACTAAAAGGGTTTTTTTTTATTGTGCCCAATCTTTTATATTTTTACCAATTGCTAATAGTCATGAACAATATTTGGTATGCATTTTGGAATCAAAGCACTACTTATTTTTTAAAAAAAAATTGAACTCAGAATTTATACTTTTTTTTTTTGAATTTTCAATAGCATTCATAAAAGAAGTAGTACGAATAAAAATGTTATCGCAATACCCATACCAAATTTTGTTATACGTGGTTCGATGTACTTGTAAATCAAATTTCATGCTTGTATGTAAATTGTTGGAGGAGTAGCATTTTAAAATCACTTCACACATTTTAAGTTTTTTCCTTAAAAATTTAAATGGCTAGCTTTTTATGAAATTTTGAACATAAAATCTGTTTTACATAGTATACGCACATAAGAGTCAACCAAAATTTTTTAAATCCTTTAAAATTTAAAAAAATTTATTAAAATCAAACCCTGTCCTTAAAATTAGTACAAAATTTTTGATGCGTTTTTTTACTCAAATTTCTTTTGAGCAAACGAATACTATTCAAGTCAAACAACTTAATTTCAGTTTACAGCACTTCTTAGTTACTCTCGATACATCTTATTTTACTAATAAAGGAAATAAAACAAAATAAAATTATGTGATAAAAATACGTCTAGCTCCAAGTAAACTATTTCAATCAGGTTGAATTCATTCCTTAGTAGCAAGATTTATAATTAAATTTTCCTATGAAGTCTGAATTTTGTTGCGGTAAAACTTTAAATATTGTTCATCTTAATTTTGATGAACTTGTTTTGCGTTAAGTTAAAATTTCAGATAATATGCTTTGTTTTGTTGTATAGTTTGTACATCGCTTTGGTTTTGAGTATCATTTTTTCACTATTTGTTTCCACATTTTTGCTAAAAAGAACACTTTATTTCCATTATGATAATGTTTTCCTTTTAGTATGTCTACATTTTATGTTTTTCTAATTTATAAAAAAGGAATTATGAATGTAAGTCACACAGATATAAAAAAATTTAGTTGAAAAACTTTTTTGATGCGACATTTATCAAAAAGGTTTGGGCCATCTTGGAAATTTGAAATTATTTTGCAAACGTTTTAGTATTTCGTTCAATTTCAAAGTATTAAGAGTTTTGAAAAAAAAATTTGAAATTTTTGAGAAAAAATAGTTAATGATCACAATAAAGTAGAAATGTATAAAAAAACTTCTGTTATCAATTAATGTTTTATTAACTTATATTAAGAAACTTTAAAAAGAAATTATACAAATTCAGGTTTTGTAATTGTTGTTTCTAGTTTTTAAAAAAACTCTTAAGCCTTAGAATTTGAAAAGATCTTACTTCGCGGAAATATTTCAAGAATATAAATAATGCGGCAGTTAAACTACCCTTAGTATTAGAAATAAAACTATAATTTCCTTAAAAATTACGAAATTAAAAAAAAACAACATATTTTTGTATTAAATTAGAAATTTCATGATTCAGTCAGAATATTTGAAAAGGGATTAAGTGTATTTTCATGAAATTGTGAAAAAGAAATAATTAACTGAAGATTGTTATTTTAAATAATCATTGCATTTAGTTGAGTGTGAGTTATTTAAAGGGTCTAGTCTGCCAAAACCTTTAGAAAGCTATATCTAAAAGTTCAAAAATTAATTTGAAAAGTGGTCCTAGAAACAACTGATTTATCAGGGCTCTATTTTGAAGATTCCGGACAAATTCGGTGTCAGCAAAAGAAAATTATTTCCAGAGGAAATAAATTAGTTGGTCATGTGTTTGAAAGAAGGGAAAATTTTGTGTGAATTCATTTTATATCAAATACGATAGAACAAGAGTAGAACTATCCCGAAGAGCTATATTAAATTGTTATAGAAAGCTTTTCTGTATTTTTTGACGAGATATTATTTCCAGAAATTAAGAAGAAATCTATACATGAATTGAAGGATATTTACAAATGAGGTATTGCATTTTTCAGTTTTGACGATTAAATGGATCATGTGTTTTTACCATTTTAAAAAGAAAAAAAATAAATGAAAACCCCACTAGAAATTTATCGAGTTGCAAGAAAAATGGCCATGATTTTCCCTAATGGAGAGATAGTTTTGAAAATATTTTTAACAATACTTATATCAAATGCATCAATTTGGAGATTATTATTTTTTTTTCCTGTTTTAAAACACATTAAAAATTATTAATGGAGAGAAGACAAATTGAACAACTTGACCATATTATACATAGAACAAGATGTTTTGAGCAAAATACACTGCTGGTCATTAAAATTACAGCACCAGAAGGAAAGTAAATACAAAAGATTTTTTTTCGGAAACAGTATGGCATCAAGACAAAATGATTAAATTTGGAAGAAATTTTTTTCGGGGGTTACAGGATGAAATGTAAAGGAAACCTGCCAGAACGGGCCCCTTACTCGGTTAGACATAAAGTAGAATTTGGTTTGGATGACAGAAGCAGGCAGCTCATTCCAAGCTGCTTCAAATCTATGCCACACATCATCGACCGTATTAGCTTGAGAAGAGAAGCGGGTCAGTCTTTCAGCTACTCATAACCAGATGTTTTCAAGGGATACACAAATGGAGACCATGCAAGCCAGGGTAACAATCGAATACCCTGTGACGGGCTCATCGCGTTTTCTACTAAAAACTCATCTTGGTTTCTTTGGGGACGGAAAAGGCAAATTCTTTCCAACCAAATCCAGAAGCGAAACGTGAATATGCAAATTGGAAACCTTTTAAATAGCAGAAGTTTGACGTAAGCGTATGACCTATTGGGAAGTGATTATGCTAGTCTGGTTTAAGCGTGAACTGAAGGAGGAGAAGAAAGCCGTCATTGAATGTGAAGCTGTCCGTGACAGAACGATCAAGTCAAGGTGGATACAATTCCATGCGAGATAAACAAAATATATTTAGGATCCGAGAGGATTGAGAGTTAAACAAGAGATTAAGGTAGAATAATTCTAGTATCTATTAGTAACTGTGATATAAACAGAGATAAGGAATAGACGGGAAAGTTAAATATAGTGGTTAAGATCGCGCTAATTTGGTAATACGTATTGTGTGTTTTCTCACCTCAGATCCACACTAAGTTATAATATAAATATTATCGTTGTTAGTGTTTAAGTTAAGATCTTAATAAAGACATTTTAAGATCATGGCAACGCCTGGTTCTTCATTCACTCCCACACCTCTAGGTCACGAAGATAACTTAGGAATAAGGTATCACCCACGGGCGAATACCTCACTACCCTATGTATTGAGGAAGGTCAGAACAAGCGCGCAACATGTGGTCTTGCATTATCTTATTGGAAGAAGGCGTTTGGCAGGCTCCGACGATAGGGCACAATCACTGAACAGTAATGTACCGATCTGCTTTCAAATTACAGTTGATCCGAACTAGAGATGGCTCGATCTACCCAAAGGCTGTCCGAGCCATTACACTAGGTGTAATTCCACTATGCCGATATCGAATGTAAGCAGACGAAGAGCGGTCTTCTCGGACCCTATAGACACGGGCTACTCCTGTATCCAGCTTTGTCGTTCAGAGCACCAGAGCCGCAGTCTCTCTCTATGCTGCTTTGTCAAGGAAAGTCGAAGTAATGATTGCCGTGTTAACAGCCTACGCTGTTGCAAACGTCGTCGCACCGCACGAGGGGATACTGGGCGTGCTTCAAACAAGTTCCTAAAGGTCCGTGATGTGGTTGAACGGTTTTGCAAGGCCGACCACACAATATGTTTGTACTCTCAGGCTTTAGTCATCGGAGGGTGTGAAGATAATACATGTCGTTCAGTATGAGCCTGAGCAAATCATTAATTCCATATTTGCTTGATAGTGGTTGGAATTTGACCAATGCGAGGGGAAAATATCACGGAAAGATAATCCACACTTTCGATAGGCATCGATCCTGCATCTGTCATATTTACTGGTAAGCATTTCTTCTTAGTCGAGGCTTAACACGATATTCTGTGCAAACTCGACCTTACAAAACGTTTTCCGAATGAGAACTCCATAATACAACTTTTCTTTTATGCAGTGCTTCAGATGTAGTTTCTCCGGGAAGTCTTCAATATTCGACATTGGAACCAGTTCAAAATGTGCCAAAATCTCCAAACAGAGAGAGTATCATTCAAATGTGGTTGTCCGTCTATTAGATCTTACGTTTGACTACGTCACAGAGATAGAGCAAACGAGACAGAAATTGAGCGATTCTTCCGCATCATAAAATAGTCCGAAATACACAATTAAACCTTTTAAAGAGAATGCATAAAAAATGGATTTTTGATATAAGTTTTGGACTTGTTTTAGATTAAAAATTTAAAACCAGTCGTAGAATAATATTTTGAGTGTAGTTGAAAAAATTAAAATATCAAAATTTATTTGTACATTAAACGCTCACAAAAACCGTTCCTTTACATATATCATTCCTTCTTTTTTTTTTAAGTATACTTCCCAATTTTCTTTTGAAACAATTAGTATATTTTTTTAAAGTTAGGAAATCTTGTTATATTTAAACATATACAATAAAAATTGCAGAAATTTATATATATATATATATATATATTTCATAGTTTTTACATATTATTTTTTATTTTTTTCCCTAAAACTATTTTCTACGTATATGATATGTATTTCTACATATATTATCTACGGGCCCAGTGCAAAGGGGGCCCGTAGATCTTCTCTCAGGGCCCGAAATGAGCTTAAATCGACAATGAGAGAGCTGCATAAAAATTAGAGTTTTACAACAATTTCAAGCATTTGTCATATTAATGAATACTGTCAAATTTACTTTATTGAAGAATTTTTATGCAGAAATAATTGTGTTTCACAATGAGGAAAATTTACAATCAGAGCAGACTGCAAGAAAGCAGATAAACTTTGTTAGAGCACTAATTAGCAACAAGAAAATTGCAAACAAATGTTCTTTTGTGCACAACGCTCATATTAAATTCGATTACTAAAAAACTTTTAACACATTAGTTATTTCAGATGTTTTTAACATCAGAACATATTTTAATAAATAATAAATAACTGTAAAACATTGTGACATCTCTCGCGTTCTTCTTCTAACATAACTCCTACGTTCTTTGACGGCCACGATTAATGGCAAAACTTTTCCAACCCAATTCCAAGAGGAAAAACGAAGCAACAATGCAAATAAGATATCCTTTAAAAGGATAGAAAGTTTAGTGAGAAACGATGGCAATCTTAGAGAAAGCTTAGTGTGGAACAGTTGGAAGTGAGTTTAGACGGCCTACTGAGGAACCACGGAGACGCCCACCCTCGCTAATATTTACAAGGAGTAACTATTGCACACGAGCACATCAGTCTACCTGAAAGTATCAGAATCGTTGAGTCTTCAACCAAGGTAGGAGGGTTATATTCTGAACTCTAGTAAATTATTGAATTGAGATTAGGAGGATCTAATTAGTTATATTGATAAGTGATCTAATTGTGCGATCTGACTTAGTTAAACGGCAGTACGTTGGTTTATTCTCACTTAATATAAGTTTGTTCGTTATATAAGTAATTTAAGTTAAATTCTTAATAAAAGTCATATTAAGAATTATAGAATGTCTCATCCTTCCGATAATCCCACACCTCTAACTTACGTGGAACCCCCACGACATAGCTATCGACAGATGGCTATGTCACAACATTTTATATTCCCTATTTATTAATATTTGATTAATTTTAAAATAGCATTAATTTTTTGAAAAATATGTACGTGATTAGATAAGTATCTTTTATGTGTTTATTAATCGGGTAAATTTTGCAAATTAAATGTGTTAATCATCACTTGAAATTTATCTTTGATTAACGTTTTCAAGAGATGACTTTCTTTAACCCTTAAAAATTGTTTTATTTTCTCAAAAGGATAGTATTAATTGTTTAAGGGAATGTATTTGAATTTTTTTCCCATTAATAGTAAAATTTAAAATGTTGCAGCTTTTTCTAAGTAATACTAGTACATGAGGAATACAAACTTCGTAAACTTTTTCGAATTGTTGGGGGTGGGGCTGTGGTAGCTCAGAGGTTAAGGTATCGACTCATGGCAGGCACGTCTTGAGTTCGAGCTCAGTACCACTCAAGACCTGCCGTGTAGGCGTACGATACATGTTAAATCTGTCGAGAGCTCAAACGTCCTCCCGTTGGTGTGGTGTGGTCGTTTGGAGAGGGGGGTGCCATCTCAGGTGTCGTCCTCGTTATTTGACCAGGGTTCAAATTTACGAGGTCCGTCGTCAAAAGCCCTGGTGTAGCTGAAGAGTGCGACGTTAATATTCACTCACTCACTCAATTCGAATTGTTATAAATATAGAGATAAATATATATTTCATTTGTTATGTTCAAAGGACTTTTACATAACAAGTGAAACAAATTCAACGGGCGGGTAACTTCTTAGTATTTTTATATAATTAATCACTGAACAAAACATTGTTTCTTATTTCGTACGTGATGAAGATATTTAATTACAACTGTGGATTCTTTATAATGAAATGATTAGTTTAAAAAAAATGAAATCTAAACTTATAATTCTCTGTTTAAGACATGCTTGTCTAAAATTCGGCACCAAAGCCTTTAATATACGCCCAAAAGCAAATTGTTAACATATTTAAATTTACTCATTTTTATTTAAAAAGTAGATGTTTGCAATATTTTTCATGTATTATCGATTCGTTGACATTTATTTTGAAAAAAAATTGAAATAAAAACATCTTATTATGCCATGAGAAGTTACGTTTCGAATTTTGTGAGGATCCTTTTTTCCCCTTCTGTTTTTGAAAAATTACGATATTTGTATGCAGTATATTGCATTGTGTGTGTATTTTGATTTCCTAATCCTTTTGGTCAAGAGAGCTCTGCACATCGAACGTTCGCGAAAGTTCACCAAAAGATCACTGACAAACATCTTGAAAAAGTGTTAATGAATTGCAACTTCGTCTATTGACCCTGACATCGATTTTCTTGTTTAACAAAAGAAAATTCATCCACACATCTCAGTAATTTAGATTTTTCCCTCTTTATAAAATCCAAATTAAATTAAACGAAACTTTTACAAATTTAAAATAAATATATGTACGTATACATATCTAATTCGAATTTTAAAAAATTATAAAAAAGAAGTTATTTTATTTTTGTAAAACTATATAGAGTTAATTTTTATTTCAATTAGTTGAAAAAATATTGTATGTGTAGAGCCCAGCAAATTATTATTTTTTTTATTTTTCCAATGTGGTCCTTAAACGGTCATAAATTACACCCATGGTTTAAGACATGAAGAGCAGTAAAAAAAAGAAAAAAATTCACAGTATAACATGAAGGATAGTTTTCAAATATTTGAACTACTCCCCTGTTCTTGACAAAAGAGGGTCTGCAGAAATGTAGCATGACTCCTGAACGTGAAAGACCAGGAAAATCATTCTACTAATCCATAAATCCATCTACATTCTCTGAGATAAGGATTTAGGGTGAAGGGTTTAGCAATTAGCTGCCTCTTCGGTGGAAGAAACGTCCCAATATTGCAAACGGGTACTGTGTCGTATTATGATCCTTGCAGCCTTTGACTCCTAAGATAAAACGACCACTATAGTATAGCAAATCTCACTTTCAATTAACAAAATTCTTAAGATAAAATTATAATGCACCAAAATACATTAAATATGCAATGAAATACTTAAAACTTATACACTTAAAATATTTTGGACCAATAATGTTTAAAAACAACAGTGTGAGCTAAATCACGTAATACTTAAATTGAAATACTTCAATTATTAATTTCAACCAAAAAAAAACTTCTATAAAAACATTTAATATATCAGTTGTCTCCTTTTGTTATAATAAATGCAAAAAGAATTTGAAAGTAAAAATAAATTAAACAAAGTAAATCTTGTTTTAAAAAACTGAGATTAAATTTATTATAGAATGAAAAAGAATTTAATCATTCAAAGTTCTTAATTTGAAAACGGAACAATTAGAAGTTATTCACTTAAAGAAAAAGCTTATATATATATTTTTTTTTATTACACCAATAAAAATAAAATCATTCAGGATCTATCTCATCATCAAATTCTAATAATAAGCACACGTTTCAATAGAAAGCATAATTCTGTCAAAAATGAACTCAAAATATTCATATATTGAATGAAAAAATACACCATTAAAAATTAGATCATTTAGGATGTTTCATCAATAAATTATAAAAATGAGCAATGTTTGAATGAAAAGCAAAAATGATTCAGTGAAATTTCTTCTCAAAATACAGGAAATAATTAATTTATTACACAACAGCTGCTGGAAAAACTGTTTTTTGCAATCGAGATAGCCCAAAATGAAGACCAAATACTTTTGAGAACAGATACATGAATTCTTGATGAGCTAAGAGGCGCCGGTCAAGGTCAACACAACGAGAGCATTTCGTTAAAACACATAAAATAGATTCGTTACACAAATATTCATAACTTGAATATTCATCGATTTCCTTAATATTTTAAAAGATATACTTGCTAAGAATTTAATACGGGCGATTAAATATGCACATATAGAAAAATAGTATTTTAAAGATAAACATTATGCTTTAAAAATATGAATTATATATTTTAAAAACTCAAACACAATTTTGTTATTAACAGCATGACGATGGCTCTGAAATTCTTCTTTTAGAGATTTCCTTTCTTTTAATGAAGAACATAATAAAAAACAGTACCTGATACAGTTGTTGAAAACGTAATTAAGTTCTTGGATGAATTCTGCAAATGAAGCTTGAAATGGACTGGATCAATTTTCAGAACTGATACTTGTAACTCCACAAAAAAGGATCACTAAGTAAAATGTTAGTATGTTATGAGAGGCAAGCCATTTGTTTTACATTTCAGTCAGCGTTTTCAATTTGGCCGTTGAGCCAATTGTTTTTCAAACAAGAAGGTTAGGAGTTTGTTAATCAGACTAACTTTTGATTCTGATCAAAATATAAAGAAGTTTTTTAAATCAATCCCGGAAGCGAACCCCAAATTATTTCTGTGGGAATCCAACCGAAATCTTCAAAAGGTGGGATTCTTCAGATAGCGGGGTTTTTATTGGCGTGGTGTCTAGGGTTTTTAGGGTGTATTAGTTAATTTTGAAATAAAATAGACAACATAGTTTATAGAAGAAACTGGTTGAAAACTAAATAATTTATTATGAATTATAGGGGAGTATTTACATGGGGAATATTTCAAAAGAATAGGAAAGTTAGATCACATTACTTTAAGGAAGGCAATTGAGATTAAATAGAACTCATTATGCTGGGCTATTAAGACTACCGCCAGGCGTGGGCGAACGGCGCTGATGCGCGAAATACGACGTTTCCCTGACGGGTGTTAGTGGGCCTCTGCCGAAAAAGGTTGATGTCGGCGTTTTAAAAGGGACGCTAGATGGCGTTGATGTGGAATACTGTTTTGATTAGAATTGCCGACCTCTGGAAAGGGATATGATCTAACCCTTTACAAAGGGATATCCTACATTTATAATATATTGTATTTCATTTTATAAAACTTTTTGTAACTATTTTTTATATAAAATATCATTTAATGTTTATTATAACAAAATTTATAAAAAGTATTATTTATTAAAAATTATTATGAAGTATAACATAAATATTTATATAATTACAGTAATTATTTTATTTTTTAAAATGCAAAGTAATTTTCTAAAATATGATTTAATAATCAGTAAACCTTATTTAAATAAATTTATTTATATGAAAAGTTTCGTTTTTGTAAAAAAAAAAAAAACAACATCATATAGAATTGTGAAGAATTAAAAATGTCTAAGAATAAAAAGATAAAAAAGGCTGGAGATTTATTTAATAAATATAAATAAATAAATAAAATCAATAAAATCATTCAAAAAGAAAATATACTATGTGATAAAAATGCATTTCAAAGAATTTTTAAGGTTTTTTATTTTACTGTTCTTCAATAAATCATTCTTTAAGAATGAAGAAAACTATCAGTTGTCTTGCACTCTTTAAAACATTTATCTGTAATGTGTAATGAATTGAATACTGCTATAAATATCAAATAACGTAAGTGATAACAGCATAGAAATTTCCCTTATTAAAAACCGTGAAAAAAGTGACCTTCTCTATCACGCATGCGCAAAACTTTCACCCGTATCATCGTAAATAAAGCGAATAACCTTGGCAAAAAACAGAGATTTTCATGAAATATTTAAAAGAATTTTTAAGAGCATGATTTTTAAGTTGATGCTTTTAAACTTAACACATCAATCGCAAACAACGGTAATTTTTAAACAAAAAATGAAACAAAAGTAATGCTTAAATATTTCTCGCAAAAAAGGGAGAAAAACGAAAAACACAATTTTTTTAAAAAACCCGTAATTTTTAAGCAATTTTTTCAATTTTTGTACAGATTATGGATAATATTGTTCTACACACGGAAAAAACAAGTTTTGTGAGATTATTTTTATAAATAAAGAAGTTATTAAGTATTTAAATAAAATTTTGAGTATTTTTTGAAAAATTTAAAAAAAAATAATAAACTAAAAACCAGTTTTTGACATTAAATTTTTTAAATGACTGATTCTAAAAGAGAAAAGCATGAACTTTTTTAGTAAAAAATTTTTTTTTTTCATTAGAGCGAAAGAAAATGCAAGCGGAACGATTTAAAAATCATACTCATAAAAACTTATCCATTTGGACTCATTTTAAAAAAATCGTAAAAAAATAGAGAATATAATTATTTTGTAAAATAAAATATACCGTTTCGTGGCGAAGTAAATGATCTTTCCGAATCTGTAATTATTTTTTTCCCCCGAGTCTCATGAAAAAAATTAGATCGCGTCTTGAAAACGTCGGAAACTTTCGATGCGATTCAATAAGTATCGATTCGTCCTCCGCACATGCGCAAAGCACTCAGATTTTATTTGGAGGTTAAATGCATAACAGTCGTTTGGGGGCGTGGGTTTATTAAAATCAAGTAAAACATTTTTTTTTTCGGGCTTAAGTTAATGCTTTCAAATTTCATGTATCGATTGCAAACAACGGTAATTTTTAAACAAAAAACTTAAAAAAAAAAAACAAGTAATGCTTACATATTTCTCGCAAAAAGGGAAAAAAACGAAAAACACATTTTAAAAAAAACCGTAATTTTTAAGATATTTTATCAATCTTTGTACAGATTACGTATAACATCGTTCTACACACGGAAAAAGTTTTGTGAGATTATTTTCATACATAAGGAAGTTGTTGAGTATTTAAATAAAATGTTGAGTATTTTTGAAAAATCGTAAAAAAAAAAGTTTTTGACATTAAATTTTTTAAATGTCTGATTCTAAAAGAAAAAAGCACATGAACTTTTTTAGTGTAAAATATTTTTTCATTAGCACAAAAGAAAATGCAAGCGGAACAATTTAGAAATTATACTCATAAAAACGTATCAATTTTGACTCATTTTAAAAAATATAATTATTTTGTAAAATAAACTATACCATTTCGTGGCGAAGTAAATGATCTTTCCGAATCTGTAATGTTTTTTTTTTACTGAGTCCCATGAAAAAAATTAGATTGCGTTTTAAAAACGTCGGGGAAAAGAAGTTGAACTTGGCCCTGGCGGTGAAAAATGGCACTAATTATGCGTTGTAAGGCTTTTAATTGATATCTTTTTAACTAATTGGAATATAAATGGTCAAAACGGATCATTCCCGATCTTTTGGTACCTTTGGTGAGTTTCTGCGTCGTGTGGTTCGTGAGAAGATAGGGCATCATAGATAGATAGAAGGTTTGTTTACCTTCGGATTTTAATAGTGTAGATTATTATGCATTATTTTTAATTGGTTGCAATACGATTATTCCTTTTTTATAATTACTAATAAATTATATTATATGATTATTATATATAATAATTATTATTAAATCACACTCTATGAATATTATATATAATTACTATTAAATTACATTATAAGATTATTATATGCTGCTTATAATACTATTATTAGAGTACATGTTTACTTTTTATATTATTTTGATATTTATTGATTGATCTTGATTATTCTCAATCTCTTCCTATATCCTTCATTTGAAATACATTTGAATGTATTTCCAAACAATTCTTTAAAATTGTGTCATTAAATTACCGCTAGGCCACCATCTTGGTTTCCATTCCAGCAACAAGCGCTGCTTGAGTGAATCCTTTATCGCGACAAGCGGCGCCATGCCCCCGAATACGGAAAACACTAGCCCGATTGGACTGACCTATTTTACTATCAGAATTCATTGGAGAGATGAGATGATATGTATACAGCCCCAATTATGACAAACAAAGACAGTTTGGAGTTTGTTCAAAGCTCAAAAAACATCATTGATCCAGATTACGACGATGAAAATGAAATGAAAAATGCGCAGCTCCTATTCCCGCAAAATCGGAAACGAGAAACTATACGAAAGGTATGCAGTTATTTGGGCGCACATTCCAATGGTGAAATGAATAACAAAATGGACTCTATCAATCAGTTTGATAATAAAAGAAGCAATGGAAATAAAAATATTAGATTATTTTCCGAAAATGAATGTTTTGTTTTTCAACAAATTTCAAAATTTTGAGAATATTTATGTTTCATTGATTTTTTTGGAATTATATACACATACAGTGGGCCACAGAAGTGTTCATACTCTTGCATTTCCTTATAAAACTTAATGTTTTCGACTAATAAAAATTAATATATTGTAACTGTAATTTTTTTATGATATCTGCAACTTATTCTTAATGGAATAACATAATTAATTTTTTAAAAATAGTATAACTATTTTTTAAAAATTAATTATCAAAAGTACTAAAAATTACGCCACAAAAGTCTTCGTACACTTAACAAAAATCTTAACTAAGCTTTAAATATTGTATTTCTTTCTTAATTTAGTACTTAGTAGGATATCTTTTAGTGTCCACAACAGCTTTTAAGCGTCTTAGTATAGATTGAATCAGTTTTTTGTAATTTCTGCATTGATTTTCCACAATTCTTCTGTGACTATTGTTTTTACTTAACATTTTGTGTTTATTTGTCACGTTTTCTTTTTTACATCAGAATCTCACTAAATATGTTCTACTAGGCTAAATAAAGGGATTGAGGGGTGTTTTCATAATTTGGGGACAGTTATAGAGACACCAGTGGCGTACAATGAGAGCAGTGTACTTGGCGTCTTTACCCTGTTAAAAAATTAAATAGTCTCTAATATCCAAATTTCGGGCGGATAATTTAAAATTTCTCTTTAAAATAATTAAATAGAGCTCATGATTCATAATACCATGAAAAATAAAAAATTACCTAATTCTGAGGCCAATTTACACCCCCACGCCAGAACACCTTCATTTCCATGCTTCAGCATGGAAATGAAGGAGTTCTTGTTCCACATAAATTCATGGGATTAAACTCCTTATTTTTTATTTACAAGCTATTATAGGCCCATCGGAACCAAAAATGTTGAATTGTCTCTCATCCTAATCTATTTGCTGTCAATTTTGAATTTTCTGAAACTTAATTCAAGAATCTAGTTGGATCAATAAAACATGGAGATAGAAGTGTTCTTGCGTGGGGGTGTAAATCGGCCACAGAATTAGGTAATTTGATATTTTTTGTTGATATTGTGAATCATGAGTTCCATTTAAATATTTTAAAGAGAAATTTTAAATTATCCGCCCAAAATTTGGATATTGGAAACGACTTCATTTTTAACAGGATACACGGAGAAAAAAGACTTACTCAAAAATGAACTCGTGTACATTCTCAATTTAAAATGAGTATATTCGTGTCAGATTTGAACGCAGGCCTTTCTTGAATTTGATACAGTATATGTACTCAAACCCCCTAAAAACACTCTCAGAAAAATTAAAAAGATATTCAGGATTACAGAAGCTGTTTTTAATTATTCTAGCTAGATATTTTAAAAATTGGGGATCAACAGCAAACTTAGTTCTCTTAAATCTACCGAATTTATATTTCTTATCTACCACGCTACACGCGGAGGAACACATGAGTTTTAAAAAATGAGTTATAGATTCTTTTGGGTTTATTTCTGATTTTTCTTGTTTGTAAATCGAAAAGTACGTGACTTGCTTTTAATCTAAGTTTAATATGCTGGTATAATTATTAAATACACTCTCTATATGATTGACAGCTAATTTTAGCTAGGGTGATAAATTTTTTACTTTATATTGGCAATTTTTTAAAAAAAGACTAGTGTTATTAATTTAATGCAATTTACTTATATTAGTCAAAATTGCTTGATTTATTCAGATCAAAACTAAACAACTGTAAGCAACATTCTTATAAAACCCATCCTGGGCTTAAGTGATGAGTAGAGGGGGGCTTGGCAAAGTTAATTTGAGCAACCAAAATTGGCGATAATTGGCCTAATTTAGCGATAGGTGTTACGAAAAATTACGAAGTGATTTTTCCAATGAAAATAAATAAATGTTAATGAGAAATAAAAATTGGTACAAGTTACCAGTAATGCATTTGTTTAAGTTGTTTGGATCTTCGGTCGCCAAATCCAAAGCCCAATTTTACACTTTAACCCAAAATTGGAAAAACTTTTATCTATGTCATTACACATAGCCAACTAGTAAAACCCCATTTTTGCTTCTGCTTTGAAAGGTGGTCATCCAATAATCATTATGTCACATGAAGTTTGCAGTAGTAGTAGTATTGTTTTGCAGTAGAAATATGCTTGTGTGAATTGTAGCACTAACATGTTTGAATATGGTTTTATGGACTGAACATAGTATTAAAGTTTTTAATCAACTAACGCTGTTAGTAGAAGGTCTTGAAGTGGGAATAAATACAATTTTAGACAACCCACATTGAACCCAAATCAATATTAAAAGATTCAGGATTTATTTAAATTTTTTACTACATTTTAAAAACCCCAAAAATTACTTTATTTTTCGTGCATTTATTTAAAAGGCAAATAATTGAAGTATTCCTTTTCTAGTTTGGAATAATTTTAGTTTTTTTTTTCATACTGAACTCTAAAATGGCTTGCATGTTGTGAGCGACTTCTTGAAAAGGCAAGTTACAAAATAAGTTTTGTTGACAATTATTAATCTTTTGTGGAGATTAATTTTTGAAACTTTTAAAGTACTTTAGCTTATTAATTAAGTTATAGAAAATGTTTTAAAAGTTCCCATACCGAAAATTTAAGAGTTTCAACAATTTCAA
Organism: Trichonephila inaurata madagascariensis; assembly: GCA_019973955.1. Lineage (NCBI taxonomy): Eukaryota > Metazoa > Arthropoda > Arachnida > Araneae > Nephilidae > Trichonephila > Trichonephila inaurata. The sequence continues at coordinate 42,808 of BMAV01022729.1, forward strand.
TACATTATTTTATGATTTTTTTTCAATTTCCAATACTGAAAGAATCAAAATTAACGGAACAAAAATTTACAAAATAGAAAAATTAGTTAGTAAAATTGAGCATAACATATTTCAAGAATGAATTTTACTTTTCGGTATAGACATTAAATATAAAAATTAAATCTACTTAAATACTAACATTTAATGGATATTTTTTGTCTTATTAATAATTGATGTGCATTGTTTAAATTAGATTTATCACTGTACTTACACATTATCACAGCCTTTTGGAACATAATATGAAACGAAACACTGAAATTCCAATTCAGCGCAAACAACACATGCAAAAATTTGGTATTGCCAACTTGACGAGTTATCTTGAACGTTGAAAGGTTACCATAATATGTAAGTACCGATTTATCTTGTAACATAGTGCAGAAAAGCAGTGGCATAACAGAGAACATTTGGGCCCCCTGCTAAGTCAGGTTTTGGGTCTCAAATTTGGGATTTTAAAAAAAGGTAGGTACTTGGCGACTGCCCGGGGCATTTTAGGCCCCTGGGACCCAGGGCACCCTGCAATAGGGGGGTGTTTTTATGCCACTGCAGAAAGTCTATACTTTCAAGACCATAAACTTTGCTTTGATTGAAAACTATTGTGATAGTTCTAAAAATCTTATTAATCTGGTATTTTTATAATAAACACAAGTTCAGTCAAACTAAGTTTTAATTCACACCATATTGATCTTCTGGTTTATAACACACCTTTAATGTGACCATAGTGTTTTGTTTATTTAGATGAAAATAAATGAGATATATATCAGATTTTTTATATTTAACCTGATTTATATTTTACGCTTTTATTTATTTTATCAGTGATTATATACATGTGATCACTTCAGGGAACACGGTATCATATGTAAGATTACGTTTTCCCCTTTCTGAGTCCTGTGATCATACTGGTGTTATCTGGATTTGGAATGATTATAAACCATGAATTTTGAAATGGAGTTAGGCTTAACAGCAAAAATCAACTAGTTCTGAACAGATTAAAAGGAAGAGAAAATTAGGTACTTTACATATTATCGCAACAATGCCAACGTTCCCAAAAAAGTTGGCAACCCTGTTTTTCCATATGTTGTTCATGCTCAATTGACATGACCATGTGCTTCATTTCATACAATCTCACCAAAACAGTTGCGATTATGCAAGTACCAAAATTAATCCAGCTTTGTACAAAAACTTCTGTATGCAGGTATGTTATACATGAACAGAAACACGCAAGAAATCTGCCATAATATGTGTACCGATTTTTTCTAACATAGTGCAGAAAGGCAGTGGTGTAACGGAGGACATTTGGCCCCAAGTTGGATTTTACAAAAGTACTTGGACTGTCTGGCTTTGGGCTCCCTAGACCCAGGCACCTTGCAATATGGGGTGTATGTTACGCCACTGCAGAAGTCCATGCTTTCATGACCATAAAACTTTGCTTTTTATTGAAAACTATTGGGAAAATTTTTAAAAATCTTATTAATCTGGTATTTTTTATAATAAACTTACAAGCTCAGTCAATGTAAGTTTTTTGTTCAAATATTGATCTTCTGGTTTATAACACATCTTTAATGTGACCATAGTGTTTTTATTTGGATGAAAATAAATGAGATATATATCTGATTTTTGATGTTTAACCTGTGATTAAGTATATTTTACTCTTTTATTTATTTATCCGTGATTCCATTTTTGTGGTCACTTCAGGGAACACGGTATCATATGTAAGATTACGTTTTCCCCTTTCTGAGTCCTGTGATCATACTGGTGTTCCTTGTATTTTATTACAGCAAAGATTTTATAAGAATTTACATACAGGAAGCACCATAATAATAAAACAAATAATTATTTTATAGATATTAAATTTTTCGGATAGACCAAGATTTCTGTGTTTTATTTTACTGCATTAGTTGGAAAAATATATTATTGACATAAATACTTTTTTTAACAGATTAAAGCATAGATGAAAAAAGTTTCTTTTTAGATAATGGGATGTTGAAAACTAATTTGTAAAGCTGGCCCTTGATTGTTTCGGAACTAATTTGATAACGGGGTAATTGCGCCAAGTTCTGCTTGGCGTGATAAGGATCACGCCAAGCAGCGTTTCTTGTTGCTGGATTGAAATTCAATATGGCGTCCTAGCGGTAATTTATAATGGTACACAATAATTTAAATGAATTGTTTTGAAATACATTGAAATGTATTTAAAATAAAGGATACAGGAAGAGATTGAGAATAACCTAGATCAATCAATAAATAATGAATAATAATATTATGTAATAAAAAGTAACATGAACTAATAATAGTATTATAAGCAGCATATAATAATCTTATAATATTATTTTATCGTAATTATATATAATATTCATATAGCACGATTTTATAACGGTTATTAGAAATAATCATATAGTATAATAAAATGGTAATTATTAAAAAGAATAATCGTCGAATTGTAAAAAAAAATATAAATAATGCATAAGAGAACTCGTAATACATAACTATAAATAAACAACATAAGAATAGTTATAAATAACAACAGAAATAGTTATAAATAAATAAGATAATTTTTTTAAATAAATAAGATAATTTTTATAAATAAATAAAAAAAAATAATTATAATTAAATAACAATTATAAATAAATAAAAAGATTAATTATAAATAAATAACAAAATATGTAATATTTATAAATAAATGCTAAAAGAAACAATTATAAATAACGAATATTATAGGATTATATTACCCATAGTAATAATTGCATTTTTTTTTCATTATGAATAAAATAATTACATAATGTATGTTAAAAGTAATTTAGAATATCAATTACATAGTAGTGAAAGCTTTGCAATATGAGAAAACTTGCATTTTTAAATTCCCTTTAACGAATTTCATCGAACAAAGAACGTAAAAAAAAACATTTTTAAAACGAAAATAAACGATTTATAGCGATAATTAAAAGCACAACACTTATTCTTTTAAGAAATAAATATTCTAGGCCTCACTCATTTTAGAAATATCCATATTCGAAAATAGAGAATTAAACAGAAGACGCAAGCAATAGAAAAAAATTACATTGAAAATGTTTAAATTCTAACAGAAATAAGAAATTTTTATTAATATCGTCTGAAGTATAAAGGGTTACAGCGGGAAAAAAAGAATTAAATTTATTTCTAATATACGTTATCCTCATGGCAACAACATCGACCCGACGATAAAATATTACGGTAACCATATTGTAATATTATCGCCCATCTTGGCGAAAAACAACCTGGCGCTTCTACCCCGATACAAAAACAAT